>VYZT01064696.1:0-157211 GCA_013400735.1 Pomatostomus ruficeps
CCCACTACTAAAACCATAACACCTCAACACTGAGACCTTGCTTGTTGAAAGCACTTAACTATAGCTATGAAAGAAGCAAGCAAAGGAATGTTCCTGTGAGTCACATTGGTGGTATCTGAGTCCCTGGGGTGTGAGTATTTGCCAAGGGCATTCTTGTACAGAGTCAAACTTGAAGGCATTTATAGTTACAGAGGTTCACAAGTCCAGTATTAAGTTCAAGGAAGTAAAATAGTGAGGCATCAAGGAAGTTTCAAGTTTTATTCTAAACATGACGTTGGTGCAGCTGGAAGGAAGGGTTGATTATGTGAGCTGAATTGGAGAATCTTTGGACCCTACTGGAGTGTAGGCTGCTGAGCACTGGATGTGGTGATCTCTGCACTTTCCTCATAAGAGAGTTGATTAATACTGAGCAGTGCTTGTTTGCCTTGCTATTTCTATTCAGGCTGAGGGAACAGGCAGATTACAGGATTTCACGTAATCCTCCTAAATCTGTGGCCTAATTTAAACCCATTGTGGAATTGAGTGTCTTAATAGAAGAACACATTTGCATCTGTGATGGCTGAGCTATATTTACTTTCTTGAGGATACAGCCTGCCAAATATCCACTTGGAACACACAATAATTGCACAGACACAGTAAATGGGTGGGAGTACAGTTTATCTTGAGGACATAACTCTGTAAGATGATTTGCATATCTAGTTATAAAAGAAACAAATGCTGTTTAGTATTGCATCTGCACAACAGATGTTAATGCTAAGACTGAGATGTCAATAATTGTATCATTTCAATTATCAGCTGGGAATGTATTGTACACAGTTTTGGGAAAAAAGCTTTAGACTGGTGTAGCAAAAATAATGCTGAATTCTAGCAAGTTGTATCAGGATACTAATAAACACAAACCAGCTACAGGTTGAAAGATCAACTATCCATAACTTTCAGCTGAAAAATGTGGCAAAATAAGGTCATCTATTCTAGAAGGAATAAATTCTTGACGTTACAAAAGGGCCTTTCATAGCTGGCACAGGAGCAATCTTCCTGGTATGACACCTAACCTGTTGGCTACCTTCTTCCACCAGCCATGTCTTCCATAAGACATGTATTGACCCCTGGCTTCTGGAACATGGGACGTGTCCTCTGTGCAAATGTGACATCCTCAAAGTGCTGGGTGTTCAGGTAAGCCAGCAGCCTGTCGTGGTAGCAGCTGCCAGTCACAGTGTTACACTGGTGTAGTGACCACATCTTGAGCTATTTCATGCTGTCTGTAGAGTGCAGGTGATAAGCATGGTATTGCCATCTCTGTGGCTAGATGCAACAGGAATAATTGCTGTGTCCCTTTTAGGGAAGCCTGCAGCTGACCTGGTATCACCTAAAGGCTTGGGCAGAATGTCAGCCAAAGCTGACTCATGGCTGACGAAAGAATCACTCTTAACTCTTGTGCTTGCAGCTAAGGGTGTTTCTCAAATCTTCAGGCAGACTTTGACAACTTATACTGTCCCTGAAACCAACTTCTCCTCAGTTGCTCAGTACCTGGAGTCCTTGAAAAGTGAATGTCTTAGCATGTATGACATTTCTGGAACTGCATGATTTCCTAGGATACATCAGGAATTTCTGATGTGTTCTGTAATTGCTGATTGTTGCAAGTGCCAGAGGAAGATGCTGTTGCCAGTGCCTGATGCTGCCTGGACCAGCTAAAATGTAAGCCAGAGTTTGCCTGGGGCAGGCAGATCCACACTGAGTGGAAGGAAAACACTTTTCCTGGTACGGGACAAACAATGCAAAACCTGTGTCTGAATTTCCCACTCAATTAGGTGGTAACTGTTTTTCACCTATGATGCTGGAGGTTAACAGCAGAGCTTTTATTCCATTTCATGTTCTTTCCTCTGCATAAAAGTGCTCTGGACTCAGTCTTTGTGGGCATTTTTCTCCTGGAAATATGCAGCCTCCTGCCAAGTTGTAATTTAACCATTTTCTCTTCACAAAGATGGATGTAGAACCACGATCTGAGCCTGTGCAAGCTGCAGGATCCAGTGGCCAGAGACCTCTATCCACTGTCACTATAGTTAATGAAGAGGATAATCTTAGTGAAACAGCATCATCTGGATATGATTCTGTACAGGGGCCAGATGAATCTGCTCAGGAGGCACACGCACCGTCAGAAAGTACGTCTACTGTTTCATCTGCCTTGCTAGATCGTGTTGCACTTGGCTGCTTAGGCTGTGAATTAGGAGGAGTTGCCTTCATAGCATCTCACAGGGCTTGAATACTTTATTTTTCAGGATTATCTTAATCTTCGCTTTTGTTTTAGTCCTTGGCTCTGACACTTGGTCTTTGTTTTCAAATGAAACACAACCTTCAGGTGAATTAAAAGCTGAAGTCTATGAAAGAGTAGTTGAAAGTCAGAGGCTTACTACTTCAAGAGCAAAGAGATTTTCCAAAGATGTCTCTTATCCCTTTGTCTCTTTGGAGATTTCGTTTGGATGAGTGAGTGTTGCTTTGCCACCAGATCTGTCTGCTCTAAGTAGTTACTTACGGAAAACTTTTGGAGAGTCAGTCTTGCTCTAGCTTAGGTGGTGCAAGAGAGAAAAGACAGATAACTTCAGTTGAATTTCAGATTTGCCAAGGCTGAGTCATCCTTGAACACTTTTAGAGAGTGTTAATCTGGAAAGACTATCAGATTTTCTAAATAATTTATCTTTTTGGACAAGAGCAAACTAATTCAAAAGGTCTTTTTAGTGCTCAGCTTTGCCAACACGTTCTCAAACGTTTCAAAGCTGTTGGCTTTAAAAATGGAAAGGTTGCAGGTAAACAAGTGAAAGTAACTATCCTCTGAATTGTGGCATGGCCTTAGGAAGGGGATGCTCTATTTCCCATGGGAAGCCTAGCTGATAGGAAAATTTAGGATTTGCTGCCTGCCTCCTGTGGGATATGTTGCTACAGCAAGTGACCTGTGTTTGGGAGTGCCCTGTTGAAGCACCCCAGCAGAGAAGAGGACACTTCCTGTGAGCTAATCATCAGAAGTTGAAATTGCATCCCTCTAAGCAATTCGAGGCATGCTGGATTAGTTACATGGGTCATTCTCATGTATTCTCACTTGGAGTGGGAAGGACACACAGGGACATCAGCCAGACCAGGTTAGTCTGTAGGAAGAAGGCCTTCCTCTCCAAATCATCATATCCCCCCCAGACCCAGTTTATCCTGAGCCTGGTCTCTAGGACTTGCTCTTGATGCCTGCCTTCAGCAGCCTAAAGATACAAGAATTGCTAATCTTCTCCTAGTTGTATTTTGTAGCCATGTAGGGCCTTCTGTGGCTTAAACACACAACTTCAGCTTGCTCAGAACTACTGAGCTGAGCAGGTGTCTCTAGAAAGAACAGGCAGTGTCAAAAATGGGCTCCCAACCTCATGAGGGGCAGCAGGAGAGACGTAGTTGGAGCATGGCCTTGGATTTTCATCTCTGCAGGAAAAGTGCAGGGAGCTTTTGGAAATCAAGTGAGTGTGGTTTGCTTTAAGGTGGTAATGCTTGGCTGTGACACTTTTTAACTTGACTTGTTTTTCTTCTGGACAGATGACAGCACACATCCTGTAAGTGAAGAATCACAGCCCTCCACTGTGACTGTCCTTTCACAAGGTGACAACCCAGGTTTTGAGGGAGATGAAACACAAGTTTGTGAAGGCAGGATCGTTTGTGAAGTCACGCTCTAAGAACATGCCCAGCCACATGGTGCAAGCCTTCTGCAAGGAGCTGCCTACTGCCATTCCATATAAACCAAAAGTTGCAAGACTGTTCGAGAAAATACTGCATTGGCAATATTTCGATAAATTGACTTGTCCAAATCATAATTGTATGGTTTGCCTTTCTTAAAACTGTATTTCCCACAGGAGTTTTAACACTCTCCAGATAAAGCTGTCTTAAATATAAAGAAAACCAGCGGTGTTTATACTAAAAAAAAAGTTCCATCTTCAGCAAAGCTTCTCTACCATGTTTGAGTTGTTTAAATGAGAAGATTTTTTCTGTCATGGTTGTCTCTACTGGGAATCGTTTTTAGTTGGGTTTTTCTGTTTATTGTTTTCATGCAAGTGGATTTTCATTGTAAACAAATTTATTTTGATCTGTTCTAATACTTATTTATGAGATACAGTTTTGTTTAAAGCAACATGGTATTTAATGTTTCAGTGCACTAATTTGATTGGAGAAAGTGCAAACTAATGCTTGTCAAACTGGATTTTGTCCACGGTATCTTTGGTTCTCTAGTAACTGACTGATTCTCTACCTCTTAACTCCAGCCTGCCAACCACACATTCCTAAAGGGGAAAAAAGAGAGCTGCAAGCTGACAGGCCAGATCTGACTTACTGTAAAAGGAACAACTGCAGGAACTTTTCAAGCCTTGTTAACATTAGTCTGTTAGTCTGAAAGATCCTCAAGTGATTTGAGGAGTTGCAGCCATCTCTAGCACCAGCAATGTGCCAGAGTCCTGGCTTTATGGGAGTCTGGGATGACTTCAGGGAAGACTCAGCTGAAGATGAAAAGTTAGATTCTTACGAAAGGATCTGCTGTATTTTGTTCAGAAAATGATCCAGCCTCTGAAAAATGCTGGACTGTTGCTGTACAGTGTCTTACTCAAGTGCACAAGCTGCAGGGAGAGCCGATGTCCTGTGAGCGTAACAGAGGGTTGGAGAAGTTGTCTGTCCTCTGTGTGGAGTTGAGGTGGGGTCAAGGAGAAACACTGGGTGCCTCAAAAGAAACTGACTTGGCCTTGTCCAGCAAAGGTAACTAAGGACATCTTATAAATGCACTTTATTTTTTTACTTCAGCATCTCTAACTAGTTTCTAATGTTTAATAGGACTTTGTCTTAAAGCCTGCAATAAATAACTTAAGAATCTGGGGGTGAAAAGAAATGCATTTTCTTAGATATAGTACAAATGAAATGGTTGTAAATATTTCATAATTTGTATTGAATTTGAATATGAAAATGTACATGTAAATAAAACACTATTTTTGATGATCCTGACTGACACAAAATATTACCAGGTCTAATGGAAGCAGATGCTGAATTTGCCTGGTCCCACAGTCTCAAAATCCATCCTTCTTTTGGGGGGTGAAAAAGCAGCAGTTTTTGCTCATAGTAATTGGAATAAGAAGTGCTAGTTATGTGCAGGACACTACTGTTACATGGATTGAAATTGTGTTGAGAGGCTTAAACCTAGTAGCTCTATTTGATGTTAGAGAAAATCCAAGCATCTTAGGGTGTGTTCAGTGAGCTGCTGAATTGTTCCTGTAGGCCTGTTCAGCACAAGGCAGTCTGCACTTCAGACCAGATTGGCTGCATCTCACTTTTCCTCTGTTAGGTTGCTCAGCATCCCTTCCTTACTCCAAAGTCTATGCTTGCTTTGAAGAAAAAACATTTTAAAAATTATTACATGTCCTTTGTTCTGTACTCTGCTGTATAACGCGGCAAAAGCCTCTTGCTGTCCTGCCCTGTTTCGGAGCAGTTAAGTCTTGTGTTTCTTTTTAGCTCAGTTCCAAGCCTAGTCTAGAAAATACCAGTTGGTTCTGAGCTCTAGTTGCAAAGCTGACTATAATCAGACTCCACTCTGATGCTGTAATTTGCTGTGATTGCCTTTTTATTCTACCTCTGCAGTGCAGAGCAGTGAAAGGAACAGCCAAGCAGTAAATATGCAGCCCCCGATCCCTTCATTCCATTTCACAAAGCTGGTATAAGTTTATTGTGGTGTGTAAGCTGCAATGTAGTAGAATCTTATGAGGATACAGTCTTATGAAATAATCTCCCAGTCTTGTGTTCAATAGGAGCAAAATTTGATACTTAAGAAAAAAATGGGAGGGTATTCAGATCAATTCAATACACTGAAAGACACTTTTTGGGTTGTTTTGTTCCAATCATTTGGGTTGCTTTGTTTGTAGAATTCAAGCTTTATATTTACTGCCTTTTAAGAGCAACAAACCTGCCTTTTCCCCAGTACTTTATTTCTAAGGGTAATGTGAATGCTCACTACTTTCTCAAGGAATGCACTAGTGGGGAACTGGGGCGGGGGCTGAGGGGGGGCTGCAGAAGCTCCTGTTGATGAACCTGTACTGCTGTAGGATCAGATGATGTGTATGTGGTCTGTCAAGGCAGGGGCTTGCTTGCGTGAGGCACTCCATGCTAATTTTCAGAGAGATATTTGGGATTCTTATATCAACTGTGAACTACTGCTAAAGCAACATATGCAGGGTAAGTACCTGAGCAGTATTTGAACTACTGCTAGGCAGAACTTAATGTTTCTTCAGTTCTGCAGCTTAACTTGCAAGTCTGCCATGTTCTTATCTGTGCAGATTTGTTTGTAACTTGTAGCTATGCAAGGGATTTGGTTTAAAAATGAAAGTGTAAATTTCATGAACACCATCTGTGATACTAAACTTGGGTCTGTTGCTGTCAGACTGCCTTAAAGAAATTTCGATGTTCCACTCTCACTTTTAGTATTTCCAAGTTTCCATGGATAGCAGCTGTCTTTAAAGAACCCTACTCAGGGGACTGTGCAGCAGAATTTTCACTTGTTTTTGGTGATGCCACAGGCTAGAATGTCTCTGAGTCATGTGTATATATGTGTGTGTGTATGCACTGTGGCATAACAGACTCTAAGCAAGAGGCCAACAGAAATGTGCCTGGGGATAGGGTGTTCCTGAAAAGCAATAAAAACCTGCTATTATTGTGCAATAGTTTTGGGGTTTTCTATCGATACACTAATGCTCATGTGTAAGATAATGGAAATGATGAGCCCACAAGTGCTACAGTTGCCTGTATGTCTGCCTGTTGACTCTGTTAATATTCCCACTGAGTCATATAGACATGTCAATTCTTCCGTGCCCAAAGAGCAAACTGAACAGGCTCTGGCATCATGTTCAAGTGTTTACTCACTCCCTCAGGGAAAGGGAAGGAGTCACCCCTCTCCCTCAGGAATGCTGTGATCTAGACACTTCAGTCGAACACTTATGTGCTCTCAAAGAGGGACTGGGAGAGTTTTTCTATCCCTGCAGGAGAGGAAGCCTTGTTGACTGGTGCTGGATTACTGTACTCTCTTTTAAATCAGGCTTTACAACAGCAGGACTTCATCTTAAATTCCAAATCAAAATAATACCATTTTCTCATCTTGAGGAAAATTTTCAGGTAACCCTATAGAAATATAGTTTCAGATGAGAATTTTGTTTAAAGGAAAGAGCAGGACTTATGATGAGGGCTGCAAACATATAAAAGCAGTTTGAGTCACAAGGGTAGTTGGACTCTTGCCATAAAATGGCAGTCCATCTCAGTCTTTAGCAGGAAAATTCTGCACTTCTCAAGTGACCTAACAGTTGGACATAATAAATACAGACATCTACCTTGCCTGTGTGATTTAATGTAATTTCTTTCCATGTTTAACACACCAGCACAGAAGGTATCCCTGCCTTTTCACTCAGGTTTAGACTGATGCCTTTCCTGTGCAGATGTGAATGGGGCTCCTCTCCTGCAGGGGTGTAATGTCTGCAGTTTGAAAGAGATCAAAGAAAATCTCCTGGCTTCAGCAATTAATTTTCGTTTCAAGAGAAAATTGAAATAAAATTGCAGCATTGATGCCCTGTGAATTAAAAATTATGTAATATTCCTAGTGCAACTCTGTAGTGGTTGTTCAACTGTTGGTTATATAGAATGAAGCCAAAATTTAAAGCTATTTATTTATATAATCGTGACATGGTTATTTGAGGGAAGTAATTTACAATTTCTAGGATAAGTCTTGAATAAGTGAAAGAAAAATTCTCCAGCACTAAATGGATCTGTGTTGCTATAGAATGCATTGATTACACTGTAGCATGATTGTGCACTGATTAAGGTTGTCAAGTGGCTATAAATAAATTCTTCCAAGCCTTTAGAGGGGCACTCTTTGCATCTTAACTGTATGTGATTAAGAATTCATTGCCTGAGGGAACTGGAAAAAAGAAAGACATTCAAGATGTTGAAACAAGGAGAGAAAAACAAAAGAAGACAGATATTTTCCAAGCAGTAGCATTTTACGGTTAAATATTTATCCAATTAACAAAGTTTGAATGTTACATAAGCAAGTAACACATGTCCTAACATGTCCAGTGTGTGTGTTAGTCACCAAAAGGCAAGCTCTGGGTAGGAAATGCCAAGGACATCTCTCCTTAAAATTAGCATCAGAATTAGAAGATCTGTGTTAGGTCCTTAATTTCTTGTATCCAGGGGCTTGTCTAATTGGGGAAAATTAAATGGTAAACACTCTCTCTGGGAATGCTCTTAGAGGAGCAGGATCCATGCAGGAACCACTCCATCAGTTCAGGGGTAAATCCCCAGCAATGTCTCTGTTACTTGTGGCTTCAGGTGGGGGATTGAAGACACTGCCTCATGAAGAGCTGTGTGCCAGGGTATCTGGGACTCTCATTAATGTTTGATCTGTGTTAGTTACCACGTGCTGGCTAATGACTTTAATTTTTCCTTTCTAGTAAAGGTAGACTGCCAGAAATTTGTTGCTTCCTCTTCTGTTATAAAAACAAGTAAAAGAATTGTATTAGTTAAATCTGTATCCAGTCCCCAAAGTATAACTCTTCAATACTACAGCTTCTGTTGCTGTGGTGCAATGAGTGATTGAAAGAAAAGGAAAAAAAGTCTTATGCCAGTGCAATTCACCCAGTTTTGAAGCTTCCTGTGAGTTAAATGTGATTGCACACTTGGGTCTGCTTTCACACTGATTATGTGGGGTAGGCGGTTGCTTATGCAGCTGGAAGTGGATGGGCATTGCCAAATAATTTCTGTGATTCTTTGGCAAAACCTCACTGTGCCTGTGTTCACAAATAGACCAGTGCTGGCGGCGGCATTTTTGATAGTGAAGTACTATTGAAAAGCATGAAGGAAGGCAGGATAAAGCAAAAGTGCCAAGGTTGCAATGTATAGTTAGTGCATAATTTGTGCAATGTATAGTTAGTGCATAATTTTTTTTAGAAAGAGCTCAAAGTAGAGGCTGAGTTTAAACAACTGTTAAATTTTTTGTGTGACAGTCAATAAAGCATTATCCCTGAAAATCTTAGGAAGGTCAATTATGCTGGAAATAGAGTGCTAAGGGAAGTGCGCAGAAGTTCCTGGGAAACAGGAAGATCTACTCACTCCATTTGTACTAAATGAGAGATTGTGTTAAGAACAGGAGTGAATCATGCACGGAGGTGGGAAAAGTTGGTAACTCTGGGAGGTCCTCGGCACCAGAGACTGGAGCAGAGTAGACAGCTGGGCCTCCACCCCTCTAAAGCTTTTGTTTGTGCTTTTTGACAGCCTCTTTCTCTCTGCGCCCCAGACCCGCCTGCAGTGCCAGGCCGAGCGTTGACTGGAAAACACACCTGGGCGCTAAACACCGTCTGTGATGACGTTTGTCTGTCATGTGGGCTGAAAATGGAGTCAGGTTTGGCCAGAACTGAAAACGGGACTTGTGCCATGGGCAGAGCAGCCACAGCAGCCTCTGCGCACCTGGGGCAGGGGAGGTGCAGTGCTGTGTGCGGGAGCGGCAGAGGAGCCGCTCCTCCGGGCACAGCAAAACCGGGAGCCGGAACTCGAGACCCCACACCGGGACAGGCCCCAGCGCCTGCGAGCGGCAGCCCCACCCCACCAGCGCCACCACGGGGCCCGGGGCGCGCAGGGCCCGACGGGAGCTGTAGTCCCGAGGCGGGGGATCGCACAGCCCGACGGGAGTTGTAGTCCTATAGCAGCAGAGCAGAGCGGCCCCTTGGCGACAAGGACTACAGCTCCCAGCATGCCTTGGGAACCCCCCTCCCCCCAGTCCCCCGCCCTCCACTGCCTGGAACCGCAACTGCGAGCGCGGAACGGGCACGGCGGCGGGAGCGTAGCACCGTGAGGGGCCGCGCGATGTGGCTGAAGCCTGAGGAGGTGCTGCTGAAAAATGCCCTCAAGCTGTGGGTGCAGGAGCGCTCCAACCAGTACTTCGTGCTGCAGAGGCGACGGGGCTATGGCGAGGAGGGCGGAGGCGGGCTGGCAGGTACTGCCCTCGTGGGGCCGGGCTGGAGCAGGAGGACGGGGGTCTGTCGGCCCCGAGACCCCCGGCCAGAGGGGCAGGAAGGGGGTCTGCTCGAGTTGTGGAGCCCCTGTTTCTCATGGGGCGCTTCTCTCCATCCTTTACCCGCGTACCGCGGCCCCAGGGGCAGCAGAGCCCGGCGGGGACGGGCACCCGACAGGGCTGGAGGCGGCTGATGCCCTGGATCCCCAGATCACCGGGGAGCTGAGGGCAGCACAGCCCAGCCTCGGCACGGGCTGAACAGCCTTTGCTCCAGCGGAGCCCGGCACAGCTCCATGGGCAGCTTGGTGAAAGTGGACACGTCTGGAGAAAGACCGATCTGTCTTGCTTTGGCAAGATGCTTATTTCCAAATCCCTTTTCCTGCGTGCATCTGGGGCTGTTTGAGATGACCTCCTGCTCAGGCATTTCTGATCGCATATTTTAAAAGCAAGCATATGATTTGATGGAGCTTGTCGGCAGTGGTGGGTCAGGAAAGTGACTCAGAGGGGTGGGACAGGAAATTGACCATCGTGTAATAAACTTGATTCCATGAGAACTTCAAGGTATAGAGCTGAATTTCTGATTTAATTCTTGCCTGTTTGTGTCATCAGGCACTGCAGGGGCCCCAGCTACTGCTGAGACCTCTGTGATGGTGGTAGCTATTCTGACTAGAACTGACTCCTTTATAGGCTGGTGGCGTCTGTCATTGACCCTGTCAAGGAGAAATGCTACAGGAAATCAGCACGAAGTTATTCCTCAGTGGGATGTGGTTTTTGAGTGTGTTGCACCTCTGTAGGTTTTCTAGGCTCTCTCTAAATTGTGTCATCCTAAAGCAAGCTATGTTAAATATGAGGCATAATTGTATTGTGGAAACATTTATTAATTTTACCGAACAAAACCACAAGGTCCAAATTTCTGGCTCGTGAATTTCAGATGTAGATATGGCCCTTGCAGCTGGAGGTGGGGCATTCTTCATTGGCATCTGAATGAACCACTGTCAGGGCACATAGAAAGTGTAAAAGAAAGCATCCCAAAATCCCAGGTTACTATGCGTATTGTAGTAAGCAGATAGATAATGTCAGGCTTTGGCCTAGAACCAGGTGTGATATATTGCAAGCCTGGAAGTCTTGTGGGGATCAGGCTTGGTGGCCTCTTCTCTGTCTTGGTGTATCTGGAAGCCAAGGAAACTGAGCTGGTATGAAGGTCGACTTTCTGCATGATAAAATTCATTTAAGGATTGTGATTAAAGCGGAACAATGAGAAGTGGAATAAGTTGTTGTTCAAAAACCTCCTCATAGGCTCACAGCTGGGGAGACAGCCTGGCCCTCCAAGTGCCCTTTAGGTTTTGGTGAAGGGGAGGCTTCTATCACTTCTCTCCTGTCCCTGGTGGCTGTTGACAGTGTGGGAAAAACACTTGGATGGAATAGTTCCTGTACTATGCTTTTTTGGATGTGGCATTGCACATTTTATTTCTGTAACTTTTCTTATAAATTCTTACAGATTCTTCTGTGCAGGTTACGTTTTTCACCTGACAGAAACAAAAGGAATGAGATGTTCTTGAATTAAAGTTGTGATTAAGAAAGATTTACAAGACAGTTGCATAAAAATGCAATTACATTTGTGTTTGCAGGTTTGGAAATATTCAAACCTCCTAGGTATCAGCCAGCATGATTTGCTACGCCTGGGTTTAATTTGATATTGCTGTGTGTCACTCGAGAAAATGAGCACTTCCTTTAGGAAAAAGCAAAGCACAGCTGTTGTATTATGAAATCATCCCAAATGTACCAATACAATCCCGTTCTCCTGAAAAGCTTTTTACAGCTGGTGAGACAAGGCCGGAGGGGACGTACAGCGCTGAGGGACTGGGAGTTAGGAGTGAAAGAGGGAGGCAGCAGTGCAAGAGCGAGTCAAGAGGGAAGAGGGGCACAGTGCCTCAAGACAGAAGTGGAAAGAAAGATGGGCAGTGCTTCAGGATTTGAATAGCAGTAATGGGGACATGACGAAGGATTCCCAAAAATACAGGAGTACACTTGATAAAACAGGCTTTAAGGAGGAGAGTTTTGAGGAAGCAGCTGGTACCTGGAGAAAGGTACAGACAAAGGAGCGAAAGATAGATGACAACAGAGGTACTTACCTGAAGGAAGGCTGGGAATTCTGGTGCTGCCCTAGGAATAGAATGAAGTCTGCAGTTAGGTTTGTTTTTATGACCCCTCTGGACTGACAGGGGCAGGAGCAGTTTGTAGTCTGTAGATGACACAGGGAGCTGTTATGGCTTGTGTACACACACACCACAGTTCCGAGTTTGCTCGTGTGAATAACTTGTAAACAGGTACAGAAACATCTTGTGCTGGTTGTGCTCAGCCTTGGCTCCCTCCCCGCAGATGTGTACCTGCTTAGCTTTACACTTCATTCTCTTTGTTTTAGAGCTCCCCTAAGAATACAGATGGTGTAATCTGTTTGAGTGGTGTTCCGTTGGATAATTCATCATGTAATGGGCCGTCCCAAAGGGCGTTGTCTGACAATGCAACCATGTGATGATGTCCTCTGGTTGTCCTGTTTTCTGTAGAGCCACTCTGGGAGAGCTGCTCAGGTTTCCCAGGGTGGATGGATAAGAATATGGTTGTGAATGCATGTCCTGTAACCAAGGTGTAGTGGGATTAAGCATGCTGGTCACAGAGCTCTAGCTTGGTTCTAGTTTAGGCAGGACCTTGATTAGGAGATGGGTATGCCAGGAGTAGTGATTCAAATGAGTATTTGGTGTCATAAAATTCCAGTCTTTCACTGAAATTAAACAAACCAATTGTTTATTTTCTGCTTCTACTGTTTCAATTTGCCTCTTTTGGGTTGAGAAAGATAAATGAAATGGAACTCTGAGAGGAGAAAAACTTATCAGTGAAATAAATATAGGGTTGTAACTAGTCTTCCCTGTGCTGTGCTTGGAAAGGTAGGGAAAACCTGTGACTCTCCCAAGTCCTGACTCTCCTGTGGCAGTTGTTGCCATCCAGAATCTGTCAAAGGCCCCTGCTGGTATTCCCACTGTTTAAAAGCTGTGGTTTGTTGGCTGGGCCATTGCTGGCTGGCTTGCATGCACAGGGGGTTGGGAGAAGGGGAGACAAAGCTGGGAAGGGATGTGGGCTCTGGGGAAATTTTCCTTCTCTGACATCTGACAGAAGGAACAATGTTCAGGCATTAGTTGTGGATGTCAATGGCAAGAACTTTATCTCTAACAAAATGTCATGGTGGACAAGTTAAAAAAGTACTTGGTGATCTTTGTACAAACTTAAAGAAATTATTTTAGTAGGAACTGCAGAATGAGAGAGGAACCTTGTGATCTAGCTTGACCCAATCTGCAGCAAGAATATTTTTGCTTTTCCAAACTTCCTGGTCTGGGCAGAAGTCATTTATCCCTGCTGGTGTTTTAGCACACAGAGCTTTTGGTGTGGCTTCCGTGCTGTGGGTCCTCAGCCTTGATAGGAATCAAATGGGAAACTTGCTGGTTAATAAAAATCTGAAATTATGTCAGCTACATTTTTTTTTTTTTCAGCAGCTGTAGCAAAGATTATTTTGCAGTGTCTATATTGGTGAAACAAGTAACACCCTTCTGTTAAGACTCATGTTTACACTTGGGGATGACAGGTGGAAAAAATGACCAGCATCTGCTTCCCAATTCCTGTCAGACAGCTTTTTAGAAACAAAGAGGAACTGTGATATCTGCAATACTTTTTTCTATTCTTACCAAGTAGACCAATATTACTTTTTTCAGAGTTGCACTTGTAATTTTCCCTATTTCTAAGAATGCATTTCTTGCGGCATAGGGGTAAGGTTGGACACACACCTTAGTTTAATGAGTTATTGTTGCCTTACCTTAGTCATAACCACTGAACATAATGCACTTGAATTATTGTAAATGGAGGTGAAATATTTTGGCTCTGGAAGCCTAAACTGATGCGTTATACATCTGAATTGTCTTAGAACATTCCCATCTCAGCCCATATTCAATATTTCCTTAAGCTGGAGTTTCTTCATCATGAAATCAAGTTCACTTATGAAGTAAAATTAAGCCAAACAATAGTTCTGTGTTTAATTTGAGGATGTTGGGAAAGGAGTATTATTCACAAGTTAGCATTCCTATATTTTAAATCAAATACACAGAGATGATGTCTTTTCATGGTTTATATTATTGAAATCTGGGGCTTCAGTCCTTTTTTTTTTAAAAAAAACAGAACCAAAATGCTCTATAAAAGTAGTTGCTGTTATAGAATGAAGCTTTATCCTGTCACTGTAAAGAAATGTTTGCTGTTATGTTTCTCCCCTGATATTGAATCCTATACTGTAGATGCCTTAGTGGAAGTTACAGAGTGTCTGCTATGTTAGGCTGGTAATTTTGTTTCTGATGGACCTGCATTTCTGGGATTTTGATGTATTTTTTCTCCCCCTGTCCTGCTGGGAAGGGGGTGATGGAACATCTTGGTGGGCTCATGACATCCAGCCAGGACCAACTCACTACAGCTCTCTATCATAAACTTAAGTATTTTACAGTGTTTTTTCCTCTTTGGTTCTGCTCTGATTAGGCTGTGAATTCTTCTGATTGTAGAAGGGAGCAGTTTTTGCTGGAGTGAAACTGGGTGTAGCTGCAGATCATAACTTTCTGTAGTTGTTGCCACTCACGCAGAGCTTTTACAGTATTTTCCAGCAACTCTTTTTTTTATGATGATGTAAATAAACTAAAAGCGAGAACTCAATTGTACACCAGCTGTTCGAAATCTTTGCTGCAGTGGCACTGCCCAGTGCCGTGCTAATAGAACATTTCTGTTTGTAAGGAACCCTTACATTATAAATATTTTATGTTCTGTAACACTTCTAATGTAGCAAATCAGGAGGCTGTCTGATCCAGTTTTAATATAATTAAATTATTGACCTCAAAGGCACTGCTATGCATTAGAGGAGAGGCCAGGCCTTTGCCTCAGAAGAATAATGCTCTTTTTAAAAAAAGACAGCAGCATGTTTTCTTTGCTTTGGATTCTTCATCAGTAGAAGGAAACTGGTATTGTTCACATTACACTAGTCCCACAAAGGACAGGAAGGAGTCAAATTGCTATAAATAAAGTAGATCCTTAGAAATAAAAAAACTGTAACTGATGCTATTCCAGGAGAAGAAAATAAAAATCTTTTAGATTGTGGTTTGAAAAGGACCAAAAAAAAAAAAAAGCACCAATATTAGTATTCTCTTGGTGTATTTGGTGAAATAAATATAGAAGAAAAAATTAGCATTGACACCAAATGCAAAATGCTGGGCAGTTGCTAACATGTAATGTCAATTGATACGTGCCTTAAATTAGTACAATTGAGAGCAAAATTCGATGGTGATGTTTTGTGGCATATCTCTGAGCTAATGTTGCTATTTTTCTAGCCAAGTCTTTTAGAGACATCTTGGGAATAACACATCTGTATTTCAAAGCTATTCTGGATCCTTGCCCTTTATTTTGGTTTCTAGGGTATTTTACCCTATTTATTGAAGCATCTAGGGTATTTCCAAGTAGTTTTACTCAGGCAGCTATGAAACTGAAAATATTTTCTAAAAACAGAGCCCTTTCTCCATATAAATGTGCATCACTTTCCATAGGTACACCTGAAGTCATTTCCTGAGCAAAGCAGGAGAATGGTTAGGGTAGAATCCCCAGGAGAAACTCTAGCTTTAATTAGAAGATGAAAGTAGAGGACCCTCTGTAAATTGTCCCTTGGTTCCTGTTGGGAAATAGCAATCCAAGGGAGCGCTTGCTGAGAAACACACAAGAACTTGAGGGTATGGCAACCCTGATCCATAATGCAGTATTCCAAACACTGGCAGCTCATGGAGTGCTTTCAGGACTAGGATGGGAAGATGAGTGAGCCCCTACTTGTTCCTCACAGTTATGCCAGGGTCCAATAGCCATGGAATTAGTTTGTACTGTGCTGAGGAGTGTTTATTGCTGTAGGCTCAAACCGGTAGTCTAGATCCCATTTGTGACTTGTGGGAATGCTGAGGTGACAGACACCTGGTACAGTTCATTGTGTCTAAAATCTGATGACCTTCCAAGGAGACAGGAGCTGTGATGGCATTTTGAGGAGCGCAGCTTTCTAGTGCACTGTGGTAACCATTGGCTCAAGCTGAGTTGCATTAGCCTTATAAATGATGAATAATATCCTTGTACTGTGTATTATAACAGAAAATGTTATTAGGAGAATTGTGAATGAAATAATGCAACAAGTGCTGAAGCAAAGCCAGCTTTGAGATGAGCTCAGTGTCATGACTCATTCAGTAAGCAAAAGCTGCTTAAACAGACATAAATATTGTTACTTATTCAATGTCAGTCTTCACGCAGGAACTACAAAATTATTCTACTTTCCAATAGCAACTTACAATCTGTTAATTGCAGACAAGACCAGAGATATAATGTACTGATCTGTTTTGTTTTTGTTTTTTGGGGGGTTTTTTTCTGGTTGTTGGTTTTGGAGGTTTTTTTGGTAGTTTTTCATAATTATTTACTTCCATGTTTTAGGAGAAGCAAAATAATTTGAAACTTGAATAGCCACAGTGAGGTAGTCCCACAGATTCTATGCTGAAAGTGTATCCTCAGGAAAACCATGCTCTGCGGACAAGTGTCTAGACTTCTCAATTTTGCCTTATTTTGCTTTCTTGTATTCTTTCACAATTTCTATTTTTCAGAATTTGAGAGGGACTTAATGGAAAGAAACTGAAACACAAAGTACCAAAGAAGCCAACCTAAAAATTCTGGAATAGCTTTTGAGGGATGCATTTGAAGTTGTCTAAATCTAGTGCTTGTATAGAATATTAAAAATAAAAATCAAAAGATAATTTTCCATTAAACAGGGAAGGGTATTTAAAGATAAAAGGTGCTATAAGGGTTGTCTTAGTTTTGCCTTCCAGCTCTCTACTCTAATAGCATTTCTTGGGAATGCTTTGCATCCATGATCTCAACAGGTTTGTGGAACAGACTTTACAGCAGCTCTTTCTGTAATTGTGTCATGGTGTTTTGGGTAATCTCATCTCTTATTTTGCTGTTCTTCTGTAGCAGAATAAGAGCCCACTATGATAGCTTCAATTGAATTTTCTGTTTCTGTGGCCATGCTAGAAGGGTGCAAACATAGGAAATACAGGAAAGAAGCATAAGATCCTATTGATTGTATTTTTGTTTCTGTTGTTACTAGAAAAGGTTTTATGGTGCAACAGGAACCACAAGTTTGTATTGTTTCTTCAGTATTGATTTTTCTTCTTTTAGAATTTCCTGATTTTTAGATTTTAAAGGATCAGTTAAGATATCTGGGCTAATATCTTTATTACTGCACAGTGAGAGAGAATGATTTTGAGTCATTATAAAATGCATCCTCATTTTTCCAGAAAATGTTTTTGTCCTGGTTCTGGAGAGATGAAGTTTGGGTCTTTAGTGAAATTAGTATATTTTCATCTGAACTCTGTTTAATGGGAGCTAATTCAATACTTAGTAGCAGGGAGGTGACATAGCCAGTTATGGTCTTTAAGGGCTCTTTCCTGTGACTGGAAAACAGAACAACAGTAAATGACTAATTAAGAGGTAATTCAATTACTGCTTGTGCTCATTGATGGTTGGGGCTACCCTGTTACATTTCTGGTTGTGCTCTGGTTTCACATACTGCATGGCTGTCACTTCCACCAGGGTCATCTCAGGAAACTTCTTCACTCTCATTAGTCCTTACTTGGGCAGCATTCCTGTTCCCCAAGAAACGAATCAGAGGGAAGTGTACGTTTCAAAACTTGACTTTCACTGTGCTGTGTACGTTTTCTTGGACACAACAGGTCTCCTTGTGGGAACATTAGATGCAGTGTTGGATTCAACGTCGAAAGTCGCCCCATTTCGCATCCTGCATCAGACTCCAGACTCCCAAGTCTACTGGTCCATTGCGTGCGGTACGTACTGTGCTCTGCGAGCCAACCAAGTCCAGAAAGTATAAAAAGAGGGTTCAAAATATGGGATCCATTTTTGGCTTAATCCTCTCACACCGTTATTCATTCTCATGACCTCTAAATGGTTTAAAAACATTTGCAAGCCTGAGCTTGACAGCACAGTGTGGGATTCCAGTTTTTCAGAATTGATCTATGGACTCTTCCTATTACACCTTCTAATCGCCTGCTTTCTGCAGAAGTCCATCATGTACTAAAGCCTTTGGGTGCTGTTACAGTGATGGAGGCACAATCTTTTCTTCTGTAAGGTGCAAGGATAATTTGACGCAGTTCAGGATGGCCTCCCCAGGGTCAACGTATCCCAAATTGTGCTGTAGGTAGGAATAACAGTAGATACTTATCCTAATATTTTTGTCTACTTTGTCTTTGCATGTTAAAACATGCAGGTTTCCAGTCATGGTCCTAGCTGAATTCTTCCTCATACCTGTTGCTCTTGTAGTATAAATTCTGTCTCTCTCATGTTGTGCTATTAATCAATAGGGAATGGAAAAGTAAATACAGATTTGTTCTTGTAGTTCTAATTTCATGTAAGTGCATGTCACTTTAAAAGGGCAGCCTTATAGAATTTGAACAGTTTGTGAATTGACAATAATCCACTTCTTCAGAAGTGGCCCTGAAATGTCAGGGCCACTTCTGAAGAAGTTAGACCTGATGACAGGCTGTCAAAAAAGTACTTTAATATGTATGTTAGAAGAATACTTTGGGGAATTTTACTGTCACCAGGTTAGCCCTTGGGAAAATACAAAGGGTAATCTTCATCTTAGGACTGAATTTATATAAATTTTGTGCTGCATAGGTATCCTTTATAAGAGAAAGCTATATAATATAATTGTCCTAATTGTGTTAGATTGTTTGTTCCATGAAGAAATTGAAGGGATGACACTTTGTTCCTGCTATTACATACCAAGGTCTGAAACAGTACTTCTAAACCGTTTAGACAATTACAAAAAATTTCATCATTCCTGGGTCACCTCTACGCCTCTGGTTCACATTGTGACTCAAATAATTGGTCTATGTGTGTAGTCTGAGAACAAGAATTACTTTTGTGATGTAATTGCTATGTTAATTACTCTTCATATAATTTGTTAAGTGTTGTTGCAAATCCACCCAGTGTAATACACTCTGACTACTTAACTGTATTTAGAGCAATTTCTATTCATTCACAGGGCCACTTTAATTCTGTGGAGTCCATTGAAAGTTGGTTAATTAAACTTTACAAAGTTGAGAAAAAAGCAATTGTTCAAGGTGTGTTCTTGCATGAGGGTGTCGATGATATGTGATCAAACTGCCTGCTTTGATTGGTGAGCATTCTTGTGGAGGATGAAGCTGCCAATTAATTTATATTCTAGAATTCCTTTATTCAAACCTATGTATGTTCTTTCACTCTCCCTGTCCCTAGTATCTGATGGGGAGTTACCTGTCTTTGAAGCACTGACTCTGCATTGAATTTGCTGAAACCCTGCGGTTTCACTCATGGCATCTCAATCCTTGTTACCTCCCTGGTTACAGTGATGTTTGCTTTACATCCTCACACATTTTAGGAAGGATTTTGTGTAGCAGATCCTAGTCTTGAAGTTCTGCTCTTGAAAATGTTATCGACCAGTGATCAAAGCTGAAGATATCAAAGGCACAGATGTAATTTCCTGCTGAGCCTCATGGACTTGGTCTCATGTTTCCCACATTCTGAACTATTAGACTGGGAGTGTTGTAGTGGTGTTGTGCTGTCCATGTTGGGGAGGTGCTGCTGAGAGGAGGGAACTGTCAGTCCAACTCAGGCTTGAGCATTGAGCCACATAATGTTGACAAAGCTGAGATGCTTTTGGATATAATGGCCAGAAATATAGATGCATGAAGGGCTTGAAAGATAGAACCACAGCAGTGGTTTCTGTGTACATGTTTCAGGTACATAAAGTACATTTTCAGTGTTTGCAAGAGGTAGCAAGAAATTAGAGACTTGTGATTTTGACTTGTGTATCTACGTTACTCTGCAACTCAGGAATTTGGTAAGTATTCTCTTGATTAATAGTTTTAGTGAAATGATTTAAGTGTGTCCTAATTTAAAGTCATACTTTCTTTTTCAATCAGGATCCAGCAGAGAAGAAATAACAGAACACTGGGAGTGGTTGGAACACAATGTTATGAAGACTTTATCGGTATTTGATTCAAATGAAGACATTACGAGCTTTGTCCAGGGAAAAATAAGAGTAAGTAACAGGCATAATTGGAAAAGGCTAAGTATTTTTTTTTCCTCTAGGTGTACATGAGGAATATGTCTACTGTAGAATATTCAAGGACAGCATTGTAATGCTGCCTATTCTGACTGAGTGGTATATGACTTAACTTTAACATGTGCCATTGTTCCTGTTTCTCTGCCCCATGACTAAGTAAGGTTGTTTGACATAAGCTCCACTTGGTAAATGGTACATCAAATGCCTTTAGATAGTGGTATAAAACTGTTGATAAATTATTTCACAAAAATTTTATCAGTGCCTTGGAAGCATATAGTCTATTTTTGTTCACCTTATATATGCTAAATATTTAGCCCAGGAGCTCTTGGGATTAAGTGAGGAAAATATGTCTCTTTCAGAAGAGGAGACTTGGGAATGTGTGTCTTGCCTAAGCTGTGTGGGAGACTTAGTGGATGAGCCTGAAACAGCACATTTAATTGTGACCTATGATTTGATCCTTAGACTGTTCTTCCCCTTCTAGAACTTACTCTGCTGTTGGGAGAACGCTGTGCTGTGTATGTGCAAGTGCATATATGACAGCCACCCACATGGACACATACATAAAGTAATGGGATTTTTTGTTATAGGGTTTGATTGCTGAAGAGGGAAAAGGTTCTTTTGTAAAAGAAGATGATCCTGAGAAGTTTCGTGAAGGTCTTATGAAGTTTGAGAAGTGTTTTGGATTACCAGAGCAGGAGAAGTTGATCACCTACTACTCGTGCAGTTACTGGAAGGGCAGAGTGCCCTGTCAAGGATGGCTCTATCTCAGTACCAACTTCCTTAGCTTCTACTCATTTTTGCTTGGAGCAGAAAGTAAGCAAGCCTTGATGCTAAGCTGAGTCCCTTCATGCTTCACGGCTCATCTTTCCGATCAGGAGGAATTCTTTCTATGTGCTATGGGAGCTATTTTGCCATGTGAGCAGATGTCAACAGAGATGAGCAAAAACTGACAACATAATTTATGGAAATGCATGCATTTGTGCAACCTACTACACAGTATCCATTATTTTGCTTTCTTCATTCAAGCTTCAGAGAGAAGGCAGACTTTCAGAAGTTGACTGTAGCACTGTAGCTAAAAGTTGTCCATCATCTTTAGTTCATGCTGCATTATTAACTCTGTGAGGATTACAGTTTTTCTTCACATACAGGCTTAATATTTCACATGGGTGCACTACACACTGGTGATAATTCCATGTATCTTTTTTTTCCTTGTGTAACATTAGTTTGAAATGCCCAAACAAATGCCTCTAATGGTGTGTACTATAACTGTATTTATGTGAAAAATGGAAAACATACAAAATTCTTTCAAAACATATAGGATTCTTTCAAAGCTGATTTTGATCTATATTTAGCCATAGCTAAAGAGCACAGTTCCTCTACATGCCAATACATGATGGATTTAATTTAAGAAGCCCTATTGGTGGGTGGTTGAAGGGGGTTGGGATGTATGGTGGTGCTCGCTTGCTGTTTGCAGTTTCACATGAGAACAAGGAAAAGGTGATGTAAACTTGTGTGTTTTAATGTTTTCCTATAAAGTTCTTTCTAATGGAATTATTTTTTAGGAAATGTGAAGAGAATGAGTTTTGTGCTTATTTGTTTGTAGTCCTTTCCAAGTGTGTTACCATTTGACTATGTTGCTTACTTATACTTTATTACTGCTGCTTCTGCTGCATTTCTTGTTTTAATACAAGCAGATACTGAGAAGTGACTCACATGTCCTTATATTTTTATTTTCAGTAAAACTTATTATCTCCTGGGATGAAATATCAAAACTTGAGAAAACTTCCAACGTGATTCTGACAGAGAGCATTCATGTGTGCTCCCATGGGGAAGATCATTATTTTTCCATGTTTTTGCACATTAGTGAAACGTTCCTTCTCATGGAGCAGCTGGCAAACTATGCAGTTAGAAGACTTTTTGACAAGGAGACATTTGAGAATGATCCAGTCCTTCATGACCCTCTGCAGATCACCAAGAGGTAATATATTACTTATAGTTTATCTGTTCTGGCCCCAGTATTTGTTTAGGCAAAGAGGAAGAGAATCCTTGTCTCAAGGAGATAGTAAATACCAGCAAAGCTGGTGTTGTCTTAACTAAGTGTCTCATTAAAATGTTGGACCAAAGCCATGTGAGGCATTGTAATTTGTTGGTATTTAGCAGGATCCAAAGTCTTTATGAAAGCAGGAGGTGATCAAATCCTCAGAGCTGGTCTTCCAACTAAAAGGTTTGTATTGATTTGAATTTTGAAAAGGTGTTCTTGCGGCATTTAGGATTAGAAAATTCAGATTAGAGCTACAGTGTCCAGAGATACCTGATGAGGAAGGATAAGGTGGGGAAGAAATAATTTAATAAACATGTGTAAATGATAACTGCATGGCTTTTCTGAAAGCCTCTAGAGGTGAGTGGTAAAACCAATGAGTTGCAGATGGGTGCATGGCTTTCCTGAGGTACAGCATCATTTTGGGTGGTGGGAAGAACATGAATATCAGTACCTTAATGGTTAAGATCCTTCCTTTTCCTTTGATCCCTCAGTTTGGTAGCAATGCTGGAGAGGCACACAGCTCTACAACCAAAACATTGTGTCTGGCTGCAGTTACCTGTGAAAAATTAGCCCATGGCAGATGTTTACAACATGTGCCACATTTTTAGCTAATTAACTCTCTGTCAATCCAAAACTTGTATTAGTTTTAAATGGATTATTCTGATGTGTGGGGAAACAGAGCACATTATGCTATTAGTATCTTTTCTGCACTACCTGTAGGCCCTGTAGTACTCTACTGTGCAAGAACATTATTGAATCTGGTCTTGTTTAGTGACATATTTAAATATTTTGTTAAGTGGATATACAGGTAGGTGTGGTCCTGCCCTTTGTTGCCTTTTTCAAGAAACACATTAAACCCTTCAGATTGACCCCATAGATTATGGGAGAGTATAATGTTTTACTGTCCTTTTCCGAGATATTTTTGACTTTTGTATTTGTAAAGACATTTAAAAGTTATTTAATTTTTCTTTTCTCTTTCCTACCAATTTGTTTTGTTCTTAATCCAGAGGCCTGGAGAGCCGTGCCCACAGTGAGCAGTTTAGTGCATTCTTCAGGCTGCCTAAAGAAGAGTCTTTGAAGGAAGTTCATGAGTGCTTCTTATGGGTTCCTTTCAGTCATTACAACACCCATGGGAAAATGTGCATTTCAGAAAACTACATCTGCTTTGCTAGCCAGGATGGCAGCCTGTGCAGTGTAATCATTCCACTGAGAGAGGTAAGGCAAACTACAAGTCAGAGTCAGTTACACCAGCAGTTTTACACTTGTGTGGTTTAATGCCAGTTAAGCAGATTTTCATTAGAATCTCCTTACTTTATGTGATGTCATGTATTTCCCCTTGCCCTGGATACTGCATTTAGGAATTCTGTTTGTAGGTTTCTAGAACTACTTTCATGTTTCAGCTTTGTTTCTCTATCTTCTTTCCCTTTCCTATTTACTCTTACTTCTGTAACTCAGTACAAAATCCAAATTTTTTAATACTTTTTTTTTAAATGAAAAAGCTTTTGCTTTGTACTTGTAGATGAATTAATGAGTCATTCTCAAGATAAGAAGTAAAGAACTGTAGCGGATAGAGGATTTTGAAGATTAGTAATCACTCTGCCGTGTTTTTTAGCTCAGTAGTGAAGTGTTTTGCAGCAGTTGAGCAGTGCTGTCTGTTCAAAAGTCTGTAGGGAAAATCAGTGTCAAGTGAGAAAGTAGCAATGCCATTATAAGTGTTAATCACTACAGACTATAAGGACAGAATAAGGACCATATAGCAAAGGACACAGCACTGGAATTTCTATAGAGTATAGAGTACTATCGTAGACCACAGAACAACTTCTGGGAAAAAACAGCCAACCCTCTCCATTCCTGTCTTGATTTCATGTGATCTGAGACATTGCCACCTTTCAGTCTTCCAGTGTTAAAAGCTTTTCATCAACACCAGGCACATTTTACAATAGCCTACAAATAAACCAGGTTCTTTAATTGCTTTATATGCTCTGTGTACACACTGTCTAACATAAGATGCCTGACACAGGGCATGAACTGTACTAATTTCAGCAATACACTTGGTGTTCTCCACCTCCATAAAACAATTTATTTGATTATCTATGAATAGTGCTGCAAACAATAGAGACTTCCTTAACATAAGAGGCTGTGTTAAAGCAGCTGGCTCTAAATTTATTCTTATGGACTGTTGAACCCTCACTGTTTGTTCTACAGTACTGCAGTTACCTCATTCCAGTCTTCTTTCCTTTCTTACCTCTAAGAATGTGCTCAGTGGTTTTCCATTCTTTACTTTTAACAACATGAATACATCAGCAATGCCAGTCAGTCTAGATCCTCATGACTGTCACACTTGTACTTGCATAATTAAAGTGTTTTAACTGCTCTAATCTGTAACTGTTCCATCATGGCAATTAAAGTCAGCTCCAGCTGTCATGTGTTATGACAGCTGTTTTAACAGGGCATTCTCTGAAAATTCAGTCTTGTAAAACTTGTTTCATTTGATTACTTACAAAAGTCATATTTTCTTGCTTTTGGGTGGTAAGAAAAAAAGCAACAGCTTCAGTGGGTAGAAGGAGACAAGGTTTTCAAATAAGCTGAGCACTCACAGCTGGGAAGACCTTTTCAAAGATTTCTGGTACTCTGTCAGTAATCTATTGCATAATACTTAGTGCCCTTTGCTAAAATAGCTACAGGCAGTTGAGCTTTCAAGTTGTGTTACCAAGTCTGCTTGTGTGGTGCTCATACACTGTTTCATTTACACATGTATTCTTAACAGGTTTTCTCTTTTATAAGTAAGAAGGTAAAGTTTCTTAATTTGTGTCCTTGGTTCCATAGGTCACAGGGGTGGATAAGGCAGATCCAGCTAACAGAGGAGTCAGCATTAGTACCAAAGGGAAAACAGCTTTTCGTTTCACAGAGGTGAGAGACTTTGAACAGCTTGTGGCAAAGCTCAGAATGAAATGCAATGCAACTGCAAGTCCACAACACATCATAAGTACTGAGGTAACTGCTCTGGCAATTCTAATTTCTAAGAATTTGTTCTTAGGAATAAGTCATGTACCTCTGGTTTTAAAGTTTTGGAAAAATAAAGAACTGCCCATGTGAAGAGAATGAGTTAAACAATGGTACTACTGTGAATGCGTTCTGGTTTGGGTTCTTTTACCTTGTTTTTCATCAGGTTTTGAAAAACAGCTCCAGCTCTAATGCTGGCTTTTAAGTGCTCTCAGGTTTTCTCTACAGTTCACTGTATGAATGGGGTTTTTTGGTAGTGATGGATGGTCAGGCCTCCCTATCCTCAAATTCTCAGTTCTCATTATGAATATTTTTCTTTTCATGATTTTGTTTTTTCCCAAGCAATGGCTTTTTTTTTCCCCAAGTGCAGCCTCCTGAGAGCCCAGCTGTGCATAGCAGGGACGGCTGTTTTTCATTTATTTTAGAAGTCTGTATCTGGTACCTGTAACTTAATATAATAAACAATGATGGTCTGGTATCAGTGCTGCTTCTTGGAGGATTATTTGTTATTTATGAGTACCACTGTTAAATTTTTTTCAAGGTTGCAGCTGGTTCGGCCACTGACAGTCCAAAGGATTTTGGTGCAGGACAGTCAAAGATGGGGCAGAGAGATAACAGCAAAACTGTTAGTACAGAAGCACTAATGACTGTCTACCATCCTCAGGATGCTGAGAACCTGGACTCTAAAATGGTAAGGGATAAAATGGCCAACGGTTTTTGCAATCAAATTGGAAAGGCGTGAAGTACATCGAAATCAATTCCAGACAGGCTGCTGATTTCCTCTGGTGCTTTACCAGTCTTCTTTCATCTGCATTTTCTGTATTTGGAGTCCACAGGGTGCTTCTTCATGGCTCCATTCAATTTTCTGCTCATCTTGTTTAATAATGATATGCTTTATCTTCATGGAGCTAATTTCTCCTGCTCTTCTGCCCCTCAGGGAAGAGTTGGCTGTTCGTTTTATGATAGTGAACATGTTACATTTCTATCTAAATTTTCAGGATACAAAGTCACTACAAACTCTTTGGGAGCAAGGAGAGTGTTATAAGAAATTGACTTAACTTCATCCTTGTTTCATTCTTCTGCACCACTGTCTAAAAAAGTTATGCTCTGGAGAATATTTATGTAGTTGTTTTTGCAGCAGAACATCCAATTTTTGCTTCTCTATGGTATGTGCAATAAGACAGGTTTTATTTCAAAATAAGCCTTTCAGCAGAAATGGGTAAATTAAGATATGGAAATTTTTATATTAGAAATACCAGAAAATAAATACCCTTTGGGCAGGACAAAAAAAAAGGGAGTTTGGATTTTTAAATCCTGCTTTTTATCATATGTTGAACAAAAGTGAACAAAATCTACTTTTCCTTTCAGCACCTTTACTTGCTTTAACAATGTTAAATCTTAGTGCTGCAGGCCCAGAAATTGTAGTGGTGACATTCACCCTGTCTCAGCCCTGAAGCCTCACATGAACTGGAGCAACCAATCAACAATTGTTTTGCTGCAGAGAAATGTCTGACCTTACTGTCCTGTGGCACTTGTTGTTTTCTGTCAGATGGGATACTGGATTAGATCTACATTCTGTCTCATCTGGTATAAATACACTTTAAAGAACAGTAGGTCATGTATGAGATGGCATTTTATGCTAAATTTGTGCTCTGCATAGGCTGGATTGTGCTCTTATTTGCTTCAGCATTCATATCACACATCAATACGGTTGCCAATGCTGCAGTTTCCAGTTTATATGAATATAACTGGGAGCCAAATTTACTTTTGTTCTCTGAAACCTGGGGAGAATCTACCAGTGTACTTAATGCTTGCCATCTTCTGCTTCTCTTAGTTGAAAGAAAAAATGAAGGAACAGTCATGGAACATCCTGTTTGCGGAACGGGGCCATGGGGTCAGTATGTTTCGAACAAAGAAGACTCGAGACCTAGTTGTAAGAGGCATCCCAGAGGCATTAAGAGGAGAACTCTGGCTGCTCTTCTCAGGTATTGCATAACAAGTATAATTGATTTATTTTGGGAGTCATCATTGGCAATTTTCATTGCAGAGTAATTCCATTAATTTCAGTAGAACTACTCTGACATGTTACTTCAGTATTATCTGGAGATTCACGAGGTACCTCAGTAGTCACCAAAATTTTGATACAAATTTCAAGCAATCAAATAACTGCTTTAATGTTGTCCTCCAATACCATGCAATGTATTGGCAGGTGCTGTAAATGATATGGCATCCAATCCTGGTTATTACACTGAGTTGGTGGAAAAGTCCCTAGGAATGTGCACTTTGGCTACTGACGAAATTGAACGAGATTTACGTCGCTCCTTACCTGAGCATCCTGCTTTTCAAAGTGACACAGGAATTTCTGCACTCAGGAGAGTTCTTACAGCTTATGCATTCAGGAATCCACAAATTGGATATTGTCAGGTACAGCAGCTTTAAGAGTCTTAGTGCTGATGGTTGAAATATTACCTCATCATGGCAGTATGGTAGCACCTCATAAAATTTGTCACAGAAATGTGGAATAGTTTCTTGCTTAGTGGTTCACTTACTTTGCTTATTTCATGCCACTGTGTAAAATGAGTTTTTACATTGTACTTGAATTAGTTTATAAATGCTGTCATGTCCACTTCATATATGCATTTGCATTCTAACTAGACATATAGCACTTAAAAATATTTTAATGTACTTTAAATACTCTCTTCTGTATTTAATAACATAGAAGTAACACTCTTGTCCTGGATATGACTGTAGGTTATCCCAGCACTTTAAAAATGTGCTGTAAAGTGCTTCCAGAAATATAAATTCTAAGAAATAATACCAGTTGTGTTTTCACCACCTTTTCTCTTAAATGTTTCCTTTCCTGTTTGAATGTTGCAGGCAATGAATATTCTGACATCAGTGCTTCTGCTGTATGCGAAAGAGGAGGAAGCATTCTGGCTTTTGGTTGCTGTGTGTGAAAGGATGCTCCCCGATTATTTCAATCGCCGAATCATTGGTAACATCCATCTGCCTTTTTATCTATCTTGATTGTCAATGATTATTCATTAATAACAAATATAAGGAATGAACTGAAAAGTGACCAGTGGAGAGAAACCATTACATTTGGTTTGGTATTGTGGAGTACAAAATGGAGGTTACAGAGAACATCCCATGACTCCTCCTTAAATAGGCGTGGATGCGATTTTCAGATATTTTCAGTATTCTAGGCATAACTACTCAGGAAATAGTCAGTTACAATATTCTACTGTTCTTTGGAATTACAACTGCAATTCATACTTTTTATTTGAAACTTAGCCAGTTTAGATAAAGGAAAAGGAGTTACTCCAGGTCCAGACTTTTACTTTGATCTCATATGCAGTTCTTACAGGTGTATATGTTAGAAGAAAATGGGGTATGAAGTTTCTCTGTTGTTGTGGAGGGAGTGTGTTGGCTGTCAGGAGAGTCATTGGAAGCAGCCATGCACTCCCCAAAGTGCCAGCACACTTCAAGCATGCCCAAGGCTCTGCCCGCATGCATGGAGAGCACAACTTCCAGCACGGGGGAAGGAGCCAATGGTTCTGTGCAGCTGGGCCTATGGGTGCTTCTACAACAAAGCTGCACTAGGACAGAAACTTTGTTTCTGGGTGGAGCTCTGAGAAAAGTGTGCTTCTCTGTATTAAGATTTGGGTGGTGGTTTTGTTATCCTTTCCCTGCAGGTGCCTTGGTAGATCAGGCAGTGTTTGAGGAGCTCATCAGGGTTCACCTGCCCCAGTTGACAGACCACATGACGGACATGACTTTTTTCTCCTCGGTCTCTCTCTCCTGGTTCCTTACCCTTTTTATCAGTGTGCTGCCTATTGAAAGTGCAGTCAATGTGGTGGACTGTTTCTTCTATGATGGCATAAAGGCAATCTTGCAGCTGGGCCTTGCAGTGCTGGAATACAACATGGAGAAGTTGCTCACTTGTAAGGATGATGCAGAAGCAGTCACTGTTCTCAACAGGTATCAGTGTAACTGTTACTTTTTCAGGCTACATAGCAGCTACTATAATTGCGTATAGATAAGTCACTCTGAGGTAGCTGAGAAAACGTCTAGCCAAGACTTCCAAAGACTTCAAAGGAGTTAGCGTTCATCTCAGGCTGAAATTCTGGAAGAGGTGGCTGGAAAGTGGGCCTGGATCCTCTGAAGATCCTGTCCTACATTAAAGTTCTTCTAAAACTAAAACTATTTTGTGAATTTTAAAGAAAAAGCAATGTGCTTTTTTACCTTGAATTTATATCATGTATAGAAGGCAGTTTTCCTTAATGATGAGATGATCTAAAACAAATTATGAATGTTCCAGACAGACAGTTTGGGCATCAACTCACAGGCAGCAAATTCTTCAGTTCAGTTCTTGTAGTTTAGGCTGCTGAATCCTCTGCTGTTAATGGCTTAAAACAGAAATAAGACCAAAAAAATGTGATGAGTTCAATCAGGACGAGATGTTTGTACTGTGTTAGCAACATAAAGTGCAGTTTAAACTGCAAACAAAAATTGCAGTTTTTTCTTTGCTAATTAAATTCTGTTGTTAATGCTGTGGTTGTGTATCATGGAGTATTAAAACAGCAAAATTACCGTGCTATAGGAGTTACAACTGTTAAGAATTGATAATAAGAATTTCTGTCTAGTGAGACTTTTACATGTTGCATGTTTGAATGGGGTAGGAGCTACAGCACTATTGAGGAAAATGTAGTTTTTGTTATGAAACCATGCAGTCTGGTGTTTATTGTAAAATCTGGCCTCCCCACTGGATTTATTTAGGCTGGTTATGTAGGTGTGATAAATAGGTACAGATCAAGCATGTCTTAGGCTTATACATCTGAGGGAATTAAGATTGCCATGTTCACCGTTCAGGACGTACCTTTTTTTCTGTCCCAGTTAGTACAACCTTGCTATATGGATTAGAAAACTAGGGGAATGCCAAGTGGAAGGGACCTTGGAAAGAGTCTAACTTCCCACTCAAAAGGGGGTTACTGCTAGCACAAGATCTCATAAGCTCAGTCTTAAAAACTCCCAAGGCTAGAAGCTCTACAACCTCTAGGTGGGCAGTTCCCATGTTTGTGTATCTTTGTTACTATTACAGCACACTTATGCTACTGACTCTGATATTCTTTGCTTTTTCCCGTTCTTGGCACACTTTTTCTTCAGTAGATGCCAATGCTATTGTTTTATTGTGATAAACTGGTTCCTGCTGATTTCTCATGTGTTTGCTTTGTGCAGATTTTTTGACAGTGTCACTAACAAAGACAGTCCTTTGCCTCCAGCTGTGCAGCAAGGCTCCAACCTCAGTGATACAAAGAGTGACCATCCAAAAGTGGACATCACTGATCTGATCCGAGAGTCAAATGAAGTATGTGTTCTTGTGGGTATGTTTTTGCATCCCATGCAGTGTTTATGTCTCATGGGCTACTTTAAAACAGTGCAGTTGCATCGTACAAACTAGCGTGGAAAATCTGTCTGGATTGGTAGAAATTTGGCTCTGTATTTTGTTGAGCCTCATTGAAGACCTTATGGGATAGGTTTGCTTTTCTGTTGTTTTGGGTTTTTAACTGCTGAGAAGGTGGTTTCTATTCTGTCCTGCGTGGAGTTCCCTAGATTCATCACAGGCCATGTATTACCATCCCTCATTCACATTATTAGTATGTTAACTAAATGACAAAATACAGCAGAAACAGTCTTTGTGTTATACTAATTTCAGACTGATTACTGCACATTGCAGATACTAGTAACTTTTGACATAACAATGTATATGGGAAACAGTGTACTTGAGTAGTTTATAGTATGGGTTAAATGGTGTGTAGAGATGTGCTGGGTGAGGAAGACCAGTTATGCTCTTTTTCAGTTTGCAAGTTCACTTTCTGCAATGTTAAGCTTTGGAGCTCTGCATTGGGGAGGAAATACATCTAGCTTCTCCTTCTTGTCCCCAGGTTTCCATGACACATTTTTTTCCCTTGCCGTGATGTGAATCAGAGTATGAATCTGTTTGTAGATAGGTTTCTGCTCAGCCCAACTGAAGTGAAAGGCAAGCTGAGAGAAAAGATATGTTCACATTTTGCTTTTTCTGTTAACTGGTTTCTTTTATCTGTGTGATATGTCTTTTGTTTTCTGATTCTCAGTCATGTTTCTAGGAAAAATCCACAGTACATCGCTTTTGAAAAAATGTCCTGACCTTGACTCAGAAAAGATTAACTAACTGTAATTTGTACAATTTAGAAACTGTCTTCTTTGATTTTTTCTGAGAAGAGGGTGTTGCTTTTAATGGGGTGAACAGTGATAGGAATCAGAAACTCAGTTTCTCTTGGAACTGTCTTTTAGCACTGGGCTAATCATACAAATGTCTGTTCTGCTATAGTATTGTTTTACTAGAATGTTATACTGAAGAATCATGTTTGGAAAATGCTTTAAGATTCTTGGGAAAAAAAGCTCTAAGCTATTATGGGTCTTTCTTCTCATGATGAGGGCTCAAAGTGAGGATGAATACCTGCAGAATAGAGACCAGTGATAGTAAATAATGAAGTGCTGTATATGGCATTCAGAAGTGTAAGTTGAAGCTTTCACAGAGATGGAATCAAGACTGAAAAACAAACTCTCTTCTGCAGGAGACTCCACCAAAGCAATAGTCTCTAATTTAGTATGACTTTTGAGCATTGTTTTGGGCAGGTCTTTGAACCTGAATCTTCTGCTTCCAAGCTGACAGCTCTGTTCTTAGGCCCATATACTAATTTCTATCTCAGAGCTCCTTTTTCATATGCAAATTATTGTCTTCAGTTGAAACTGAGCTTCTTCAGTGCAGGCAAGTGTCTCATATTTGGGAACTGCTCATACAAAGTAAGAGTCAATTTCCTGCTTCCCATTTTGACCAGGCAGTTAATTTCAACACAGTTGTGGTTTGATGAAGGGTTTTATTTTCATACTACTGTGGAAATAAAATAAAACAAATTTCCAAAGGGGAAGATTGCTGCAATGAAGAGTTGTTGTTCTGCAGATAGGTTACAAATTATGAAGAAGTGAACAGAGATACTCTGAGTGATACTGTTGTTTTGTACACGTATTGACAAGATAAATGAGTTTAAGTGATAAGGTATGGAGTTGAGTTTTAAAATGTAGTTCAGTTTCATACCTTTGACTCAGGCACAAATGCAGATTCTTTGGCAGTCTAATCAGGCATGGAGAATTCATGTTTACCTAGAGAATGGAAGACTGTATAACATTTTATCACATTACACTAATTTAGAGTTACATTATACATTGTATTCTTACTAAGGCTATTGCCTAATATCAGTGCTCAGAAGCCAGACTAGTGAATGAGGTATGATTCAGAGATACAATTTTTCTCTGCTTCTGCTTTGGTACAAGCCAGAAGGATGCTGGTAGTAGTCTCCACAGAAATACAATTCTGGAAGAAAACTCCACAGGCCATCCAGTTCAGCTTCCTGCCCAGCATTCGCCCAGATCATCCTTTAAAAAGTCTAGTGTTGTTAAAACAGTTCAACAAAAGAAAATCTGCCAAAACTTTAGTTTGTTATAGGGTTTCTCTACCCATGTGGGAAAACGTCTAGTATAATTTCTCTCGGATACTCAGAAAGCATTATTGAGGAGAGTTGGTTGTGGTTTCCTCTGTAGTTCCTTGTTGCTATTAGGTGGTTGTTCATCATGTGTTCATAATTTACCCTTTCAAGTCTGGTCATAGAATGAATTATAGAGCAGTTTGGATTGGTAGGGGCCTTTAAAGAACATCTCATTCAACACCCCTGCAGTGAGCTAGATCAGGCTGCTCAGTTGGAGTCCAGCCTCATCATGACTCTACGTGAGAAGAATGAGTCTTAAAGATTGCTCTCCCAGAAGGGAGTTGCCAGATCTGTTCTTTTTCTGGATTTAGTACAACCAGTTCCTTTAACCTTTCATCAAAGTTAATGTGCTCAGGCTCTTGTCTGTGTTGCAACTTCTCATTATCTTGTTTAAAGGGCATTGCTGATAAGGGAACAAACACACTGCAGAAAAGCTCCTGGGAGTCCTACCTAGTTTGGTTGTTTATAACTCATTTGTTCTCAAAGTTTGTTATTAGAAGCAGTTTTGCATGGTGGTCATGATTAGGCCATGTCTTTCTGACTGCCTGTGCTGCGGAAAAGTGTCAAAAAACTTACAGAAGAGAAGTTGAATCTGCAGTTTCAGTTCTACTGAATTTCCTCATAGAGGGAAAGTAAATTGATTTGACATGGTTTTGATAAAGAAATGTTGTCCTGTTTTGTTCTCCTGGTTTCTGTTTATATTTGAATTGTTTAATAATTTGTTCAATGATTTCTTTGGTAATTTGTTTCTAGTTTCTGCCTCCTAACCCACTTTTCCTTAAAGGTAAATGCATTTATTCTACTCTAGTGCTCAGACACCTTTCTTGTCCTTCAGAAATTACAGAGGTAGCTAGGAATGATTCAGAAATAACTTAGCTAATTTCTTAATTTCACTAGAGTGAACTTCAGTCCCTGACAACATGACAACATCTCAGACTTTGCTGCCTTGCAGTAGCAGTCACCATGTGATAGCAGAGTTGAGTGTAGAGCCAATACACAGTAAAAATCCCTTCCTTTGTCTTCCCACACATGGAACTACTCCAGTTTCTTCTTTCTCCATTGCTCTCTGAAACACTTTTAAAACACCCTTTTAAAAGTTACACTGGTTAGGGAGAATGTTAATGCTCTAATAAATTATTTTTTCCTAAGAGTTTCTGTGATCTTCCTTTGTGTCCATGCCTGTATTGTGCTTAGATGCATCTCCCACCAGTTGATTGCATGGAATAATGCTTTTCTTCTTAGAGATATGGCGATATTCGCTATGAGGATGTTGAGAGCTTGCGCTGCAGGAACAGGCTTTATGTGATCCAGACCTTGGAAGCTACAACCAAGCAGAATGTGGTGAGTGGCTTGGAAGAGTTTCAGCCTTCTCTCTGAGAGAATTTGTTCCTCTTGGAAGGTTCTGAGAAGAGCTACAGTTTTTAGGCCAAATATATGCTTTTATACACTGACCCCCTCATGTCTGCAGGGTGTCTGTTAACTGAGGCTTGGCCTGTGAGGTTTTTGGTCTGTGAATCACAGCATGATCTTCGGGTCTTGTTACAAGTAACACCATCCCCAGCCAGTTCTAAAGGCTGGAATATCTCTCACACTTTGTGTGGTTGGGAACAGGCTGACCTATATTTCTAACTGCTGATGTTAATGCATTTCTCTTAGAGGCATAGAGCACCGTACAGTAAAACAATTAAGCACCTGCATTTTTACTCTGAGAAGCAGCACTGAAGAGGTTATTGTAGTGCATTCAACAGGGATTGCTTTTTGTCTGCAATGTGTGTGAATGTCTGGTAATGTGGCAGCTCCCTGACTATCTCATCCTTACAGTGCAGACTGCTGAATGAAGCTGGAGGCTGTGAGGAGCTTCATTTGTTTGCCTGTTTTCTTCAGTGGCTCAGTTCCAATACCTGATGATAATACTAGTCTGTCCACCACCCAGTGCTTCTTTCTGTAGTAAATGTGGCTTGTAGCAACAGAAGCTAAATGCTGATGGTTATGCTAAGATGGTATTGTATTTCATTTTACAAAACATACATATTGTGAAGATGGAAGCTGGTCTTATAGCAAACTTTGTTTTAAAAAGCTGTGAACAGTTTTTTTTTTTTAATTTAAAAAAAGGAGGATTCAGCTTCACTGTTGAGAGCTGAACATGCATTTGCTCATTTAAAGGAAGCTATATGTTATGTCATTATAAATAATTGAGTTTTATCTCCTGGGTTTCACAGTGTAGGCTAGCTTTAAGCTTTTGGTTTTTTTAAGAAATTATTTATTTTAATCTATAATCTTCTGATTACTTTTTAAAAGAAGTGCTATTCTTCTAATTGTAACATGCCAAAACCTGGAATATGCAGGTGTCTTTTAATGTAATTTTAAGTCTCCCATAATTTTATTCTACAGGCTTATTCCAAAGAGGAAAGACCAATTAATTACCTTTTTCTTAATTTTGTTTCAGCTACGTGTTGTATCTCAAGAAGTAAAATTCAGTCCTAGTGATCTTGAAGAGCTTTATGAATTATTCAAGGTAATGTGCCATTTTCCGCACTTACTAAACAGGCATCTTAACTGTAGACTTTGAGACGGTTTTAATAAATAAAACTTGGACTCTATGTTTTACATGCCAGCTGTAAATCTGATTATATAGTTAACTCCTCACATCTTTCCCCCAGAGAGACTTGTTGTTTCCTAAAACCTAATATTGTAGCTTTGCTTTGCAGAAGGAGCACTTTCTCTCCTGTTACTGGAGTGTAAATAGTCCTGTCCTGCAACATCACGATGCCAGTCTGCCCTACCTTGACCAGTACCGGATTGACTGCCAACAGTTCAGGGTTCTCTGTCATCTCTTGAGCCCCTGGTCACACTGTGCAAACAGAGACTCCCTGGCCCTGTGGACATTCCGACTAATGGATGAGGGCTCTGACTGCCTTATAAACTTCAAACAATTTGCCTGTGTTCTTGGTATGGCAACAACACATATGTGAGCACGTTCACAAAGCTCCTGGGAGTAGTCCTGAGGTGTATCAACTTCTGTATGCTGTACAAAGAGCTAAGGAGACTTAGTCTCATAACACATGGTCAAATAGTATGATTTTTATCACAGACAGAATAATCACCTCTTGGAGATTAAATATGGCTCAGCTGTCAAAATATCAAAAAATTAAGAATGGTCTGATCTCATTGCCCAGCCTGTTTGGTTTATGATAAATCTTCATACTAAGTCATCTTGTGCACAGATTGTGCAGGATCACCAATGCTTTATATCTCTGGGGAACTGAAAGTTTTCTTGATCCACTGTTCTGTTCCTTTCATCTTGTTTCAAAGTGATATTGTTCAGGAAACAAAAACTTAAGGGAAATGCTGAGATGTTAGTGCTATATTTCTTTGGTGGTGTGGTTTTATTTTAGTAAGTCTTGGACATTATTAGTGTTCTTTCCTCAGTATTGGCTAACCCCAGGCTCAGCCACAGATGATAGTGCTTTCCTTAAGCTTCATCTTAATTATACTCCCTGTAAGGTAGGACATGTGTCCAGTTCCAGCCTTCCTGGGTTGTATTTGTGTAGGTTAAGAGGGTGTTTTAAAGTTTGGTCCAGTTGAATAGACTGTCCTTTCCTCTAACAGATACAATGTATAATGGAAGCTTCACTGACAAACTCAAGCTTCTTTTTAAGTTGCACATTCCTCCAGGTAAGTAAGAAGCAGTGGTATTTGGGGACACCTGTTTCTGGTCTTTGTCGTAGTTATCACTGCTTTGGTAATGCCTGGGTGCCATGAACCCAATTTATTCAATCATTTATTGCAGCTTTTACTGAAGTAGAATCTCTAAGCCCTTCCAAAGGGGATGATCTTTCAAAAGAAGAACTGATCCATTTCAGCCAACTCAGTGGTAAGCTCAAGAGTGTGAGGTTTTACCTGCAGAATACTAGAAGGAGTCTATTCATTACCCTGTGAAAAATGGGGAGGTTTCTTCTGAAGACTACTAAATCCAGTAAATCTTATCCCTCTTAACAGAATCCTCTGTGAAGATCTTTGGTAGATAGTTACAATTTAGTAAAGTTGTGCAGAATTTGTGGATAGCTCATCTGATGGTTGAATTCAAAGGCCATGGGTGTTTACATGGAAATAGGGGAGTGTATTTGGTTGGCATTTTTCAGCATTGTAGACAGCGTGTTGCAGTGTTGAAGTGAGGGTCATTTCATTTTAGCATCCTGGGCATAAAGGGATGGTATTTTCTTCCTTACGAATTAAAATACCAAATCCATACTTTGAGGCACATAGCAAGTGTTTCAAAATTCTTTGCTTTCATTTTAGACCACGTGAGCTGAAAAAAGTTTAGTAAGTGTATGGAGTTGATAAAACAATCTGTTTCAAATACTCTCGAAAGCTGTGTGATTTTTATAGGGAAGACAGATCCTTTCTTTGTTTTTAAAATCTGCCCAAGGTAGATAATATATAGATACTGTTCCTGCTGCTGCTCTTCAAGTTGTGGACCATGAACATTATAAGGATTATTTGATATAACTGATAGAAATTTGTTTTTTGATCTTCTACCTCACAGTGGCTTCTATTTTTATAGAAAGTATACAAATTTTACCATGTGGTTCCTTCTTTACCTAATCTGTGCTGAGAACATTGAGGGTCTTGCCTTTTAAGGAAGGAATTTTTGGTAGGGAAAGGGAAAATACGTCCTTTTTTCTCAAATGAATAACTGTTGTTGTTGTTTCTTCTCCTAAATTGTAGTTTCATCTGTTGGGGATAGTCTTGAAAGTGATTCTTTGAAGAGCAGCCCAGAAAAAGGTAAAGGAATCCTGGTGGCATATTTGGTACCTGTGTCTTTTGGGGGTATAGAGCTAGGGAAGTGTGTGGTGACAGAGTATATTAAGTAACGTCATCCTTACTGTGCTGCTAGCATTCTATCCACTTATGTGAGTGTAGTTGTGGGAGCAAAAGGGCAATGTAAACTCTGATCCTGTATAGTCCTTGGCCCCACCACTCTGTTGAGAAGGAATGACATTGAAAATGCCAGTTCTTTTGCTTATCATCCTCGTGGGAAGCTTTTAGTTTTTGTTTGTTCACTTTTTTTCCCCCACTTTTTCCCCTTCAAAAAGGGAAGGGCAAGGTTGATATTCAGGCATATCTGAAACAATGGCAAGATGAACTTCTTAAAAAAGAAGAAAACATCAAGGATTTGCCAAGAATGAATCAGGTAAACTGTCTGAATCTTATTTAAGTCTATTTTGTCTTGAAAGTTTACCCTTTAAGTCCTGTTACAATATTTCTAAAGGATTTGTAGGATCCCGTAAATTTCAAATCTTCACATCGATCAAAAAGACTGTGGCTTTTTAAAATTGCTGTAACGTATAAAGAGAGGGACTTTAAGACACACATAGGTTTCTCAGGTCTGGTCCATGCTGTCATTAGAGCAGCTGCACTAGGTGCCTGGCAGCAGCAGGCACTGGGCTGAGAGCACAACAGGTAGTGAAGCAGGGCAGTTGTGTTGCTCTTCTCTGAACAGTTTGCTCTATATCTCTCTGTAGTCTCAGTTCATCCAGTTCTCAAAAACTCTCTACAATCTGTTCCATGGGGATCCTGAGGAGGAACTGTTGTATCGGGCTATCGCGGTGGTGACCAGCCTCCTGCTGAAAATGGAAGAAGTTGGCAGAAGACTCCAGAATCCCATGTCACCTGTCGAAAGTCCAGTTGCTGTTACAGAGATGGCTGCTGAAGTCCCCAGAGAGAGGCAGGAAGAAAGCAGCTCTGGGCAGACTGAAGGCAATAGAGTGCAGAGTTTGCGCGGAAACCATGAATGGTCTTTTGCATTTGAACAGATTCTGGCATCCTTATTAAATGAGCCAGCCTTCGTGAGATTTTTTGAAAAACCTCATGACATAAAAACTAAAATAGAGGGTGCTAAAAATTTACAACTGCAAGCAAGAACCAGAGTGTAATTTTCTTTACCTTTGACTCCAAATGACGTACAAATGAAGGCTGTAACTATGGAAATCAAGTCTGGTGTTTACATAGGGAATGAAGTTTAAAGAATTAGCTTTAAGTATCAGATTACTGGTATGTAATGTAAATAAAAATAGTTTGAAGCACAGTCACTTTCTTGCATTGTTCCTAAGTTTCACTCCAAAAAAAGAGTCTGAATAATAAACTGTCTTTACCATGTTATTAAAACATGCAGCACTGCTTGGAGCTACTGGGTGTGTACCTGTTGCAAATCTATCTGAATGTCTGTTGTTAGTGGGTATTCTCCAGGTTCATTTCTATTACTGAAATAAAAGGAGTGACTTTTTCCCATTTTCACTTTAAAGGAGTATCAACAAGTTGGAGGTTGTCTTCCACATTAATTATTTATTTCCAAACGTACATGTGGACTGGGGTCAAAGCAGGGTGAAGACTAAGAACAGAGGCTGCGGTAGCACAAGACCATGAGATTAGAAAAGGAAGTTGCCCTGCTCTCAATTCCTCTGCTTTGATGTGGTAGCAGATTCCAGCCCCTCATCAGCAGTTTGCAGACTGCATTCCCCCAGCCCATGTCTCAGTTTTTGCAACAAAAACTGGTTTTCTGTTTTTCTAGCTCAGCCTAGAAGCCTCTTTCCCATTTCATACCAATCCTACAAAAAAGGATGTAAGCTTATTTGTTCAATCAGGCTGCACAAGGATGCAAAAACTAGTATCGATTGTTTGAAATCAAGGGAAAGCAGCGACTAAATCTGTCTGACCACGCTGTTCTTTATCTGTCAAGAGGAGCCATTGTTGGCTTCTTAGGAGTGTGTTGCTGAAATGAAGAGTTTTACTGGTGTCTGGAAAGCCCAGGCACAGGTCATCTATAGCCGAATGTTGACTATTGAGCTGGTCCGGGACAGATTGCTGTTGCTTCTTTGCCTACCCTGAGTCTGTATCTCAACCCAGTAATTACTATTACTTTTCTATAGCACTCTGGATTATTGCTGCTGTAATATTTTCCATCTGTCAGGATTCAAGGCAACAAGAAAATCCCCCTGAATCTGACTTGAAATTTTTAATATATAAAATACTATATAGTAGAGATCCTGTGGAGGAAAGCTCTGCCAGTGTAAATGATGAGAAATGTTGATGCTGAATCTTTGGTAGCTGGTGCTAGAAGGCATTCAGAGAAGGAGGGTAAAAGCTTGTATTTTAATAACAACAGCAAAGTAAGTGGGGAGTCTTTGCTAAACTAGTTAAAAATACCTGTTCCTAAAGCCTGTATGACAGTCTTTCTCTGCAGAGCAGCATTATTTTTATACTGTGCATGTTTTTTTTAAAGAAGCAGAATGGGGATGGTATCTTTCTGAGGCTTTCCTTGCAATACTAGTGTGAATGAGGAATAAAATGAGTTTCTGACTTGTGTTATAGGCACTTTGTGAAATGCCATCATTGCAGTTGGTGTAAAATTTATGTCTTATACTCTCCCTGATACTCTCAGGTATTAATGTAAAATAAAGTTCTACTTAAGAAGTCCAAAAGCTATATTATATATGTGGATAATAAGGAAGCTTTTTTCAGAAGCCTTCATAAAGTAATTGCACTTGATACAATATAGTGCTGATTTGTATTTTTATGTATAAAATATAAAAACTAATTGATTCATTTATGTGGATATGGATAGGGCCACACTATATTACTTATTTTAAAATGTAGTTGTTTAGAAATACAAAGCAGATGATATTGTTGTTCTAGTCCAGGATGTACTCAGATAAGGTTTGATCAGTGAGTAATTCTACCGCAAATAGCCTTGATGAAATTAATGGAGCCTCATGAAAACAGATACAGCTGCCCATCCCAAAAGCTTTTGTAGGTTTATGAGAGACATTGTTTATGTCAACAAGTAGTCAAAGCTGTGAACTGTTTGCTAATCAAGGTAACAGAGATATGAAAGTCTTAAAACTCAAGGACTTTTTTTTGATTGAGAGCCAAGATGTGAAGAACTGAGTGCAGAAGAGTGTGGTGAAGAAACTTACAAAGTACAACAACTGTTTGGTGTTACCTGGTTGTAAAAAGGTGCTCAGTTTGTACAAAACCCATTTCTATTAGTGACCACCCAAGAGACTGTAGAGCTTTTGCCAGCTGGATAGTAGCTCTTGTCAGATGTCATATCTATGTATAAAGAGACATTACCAGCATATATATATCAAAATAGATTTAAGGTGAGAAATTAGGATATGTAGGGGAACACTAACTTTTATTAACTGCATGAATTTTTTGTTCAATTTGTTTGTGTTTTTTCTGAAAAAGGGTGGTGTTTTTAAATTGTTCCTGTAATACACCTGCAGGTTGATTCAGGAAGACTAACTAGTCACAGTGACCAGGCATCCAGTCTCAGCAGGATGGAGGGTGGAGTGAGGTCACTTCCAACAGGCTGGCAGCACTCAAACAACAGCCCAGCTGGCAGGTTCTTCCTTTTGGAACCTCTGGATCATGCGCTGATCCTTTGGGGAGATGTAGATGTAGCCAAGTGCCAGTTATTTCCAAGCAGTGTGACCCAGAGGAATGTTTGCTGAGCTACTACCATAGTGCACCCTAAGTTGAGCTCTGCTTGTGACAGAATAACTCGGGAGTTAGTGTCTAGCTTCTTTCCTTCCCTTTCCTGTTCCAGCTCCTTCCATCCCTATTCCAGACAGGCTGGCTAACAAATAGATGCAGGTTTATCTGGGATTGGTGGAGCTACAGCAACAGCAGCTCATTCCCTCCCTTCACTCCCGAAGAGTGGTGCCTTGACTTCAGAGCCCTGCAGTCAGGCACAGAGATCCCTGTGCCATACAGCTTCTTGGCCAGGTGAAGTTTGTGATGCAAACATGTGCCCAGACTCCCATCACATCACCTGAGGATGCTGGGTCTGTACACAAACAGGAAACAGCTTGGTTAAGTGAATTCTGTTGTGTCACTTCACTCATCTGTGTTACTTTTTTTCTGTAAGTTTCCATTAAGTTTTCCACCTTTATTTTCAGGTTCAGTCGTAGGAAATAAATGAAGGTGCATCACTCAGTACAAAATAGATAGTTTTAGGTAGGCTATAGATTGCTACAACTACTGGTGCTGTTTGCACCATTTGACAATTGCAATGCCTGCTGCAGCGTCGCCCCTGTGACTTGGCAGCTGTGTCATGGTTACTCTGCAACACTGACGATGGCTGTTCGGGACACTGCAGTCCTTCCTTCTGGCTGGGCTGTTGTTGCTATGTACTAAGATGCTTTTTGTCAGATGTAATCAGTAGCCTGGGGACACAGCCAGCAGAGCTGTGATGTTTCCTCAGTCTTGGTCTTGCCATATGGAATGTGCTGTTCTGGAGCCTGGCGCTGCTCCCTGTGCTCTGGGTGACCAGTGACAGCCCTGACCCCCACAAGGAACTGGCTGCTTGGCCTCTGTGTGCCCAGCTCAGGACTTGGGCATGTGAATGGAGGGAATAGCTCAAATAATAAAAATACCAGCTCTTCTCCACCATGGGGGAGAACTGATGGTAATTCAACCAGCAGCACTTCCCAGGACATGGAAGTGGCTGCTGCCATATGATACAGAAAAATCACTTTCTGTTTCCATCCATTCTTAAAACAAGCCACTTGTTCATCACTATAATGGCTGAATAACAATGTAATTTTAGAAGAGTTTGCTACCATAGTGACTAAGAAATAGCTGTGTGTTGATTTTATCAGAAGTTTCTCATCCAGTTGTACCATACAAGGTTCTTGATTGTGATTGCTGTTGTTATCTGGACTGAGACAGAATTTGTTTCCAGCAAAATAGGCTATTCTGTGTCTTTTGCTATAGCTTTGTCACTTTACCAAGATGGCAGCATGTTTGTGCTGACAGATTGGCTTTTATACAATGTTGTATGCAGAGGTACTGTAAGACAAATGGGGTGTCAAATAAAATATTGTTTCACGAAAGAAAAACCCCCTGTGTTTGAGGCATTATTATTTCTTGTGATGATGGCCTTTCGTGGAAGTTCTTCAAGAGTGTTTATCATGTTAAAGCCACACTTAGTGCTTTCCAAACCAAGGAGCAAGCCAAGGCCCCTGCTGGGACAGCAGCCTCACAGAAGCAGAGATAAAATGGAGACCCGTATTTTGAAGCCTGTGACTAGTTTAGCCTGGAGTACAGCCTGAGCTGCTTCAGTGCTGACCTGGTGAGTGAGAGCGCGCAGGAGTACTGTCACTTGCTTTATGCATCCGAATTCAAACACAGTGTGCAGACCCTGATGCCTTGTTCTTTCTAATTTATGCATTGCTCCTACTGCCCCTGGCACTGATATCCCAGTCCTTGTTCTGACCCCCTCCCTTCAGCTTTCCATGCACATGAATATACAATGGCTGCTACTCTTGTCTCTTCTGGAGAGTAGGGATCAGATCCTGATGCCCAACAGGCTCACACCACCTAGGGAATAACAACACTACATAGTGTGTAAGAGGTCTTACAAGTATTATTTTATTCTCTTTTTTTTTTAAATATTATGTACAGTCTGTTTAAAGCTTGTCAAAATGCACATGCTCCTATTCAATGGAGCTGTGCAAGGACATAGATTCAAAACAAGAATAAAATCTTTACTGTTCATCTTCATAAGACACTTACTTTTTTCCATTACAAAATACTTTTAAGAATAGTAACATTTATAAATGTATTTATATCCAACATCATATAAAATAAACCAAGATTTATACTCAATTCTAGACTTCTTATTTTCTTTTTTTTTTCTTGCATGGACAATATACAATATATACAGTAAATTTTCATTGTGTTTGTCAAATCAGCCTGATTGTACCCACCAGGCTTTAGCTTATATGTACAAATATGCTAAAAGTGCAAGACTATTAATTAAAGCTGCCTGTGTTTTCAGAGGTCTGGAATTGTGTGGCCTATATATATTTATATATAGATATACATCTACATACATAAAAATGTATATTAAAATACGTATATCTATATATAGAGTTATAGTATATAGGTACTTGTGTACTAGAAAACCTCAGAACATTTATGACTGACAGATCGACACTGACACTGGAGGCCAACCCTGCTGCCATCAGTCATGTCCCTGCCGTCTGCTCATCACCAACAAGTCACACTTGTGTTTTCTTGTAAGCGGCTGGGGTATGTGAACCAAACCCACCAGCAACCCTCAATTCCAAATGAGTCATAAAAACACAGGTCATAGCTAACACCGAGGTAAACAAATACAAATCAACCTGAATAAAGAGATTTTCATCCATCTATTTTTTTGAGTGTGTGACAATATAAGGCAAAACCCCCCTGGCCCTGACTCAGCCTTCCCCTTGGCTGGAGGCAGACTGAGCAAAGACCAAGCAAACCCCAGAAAGGGACGATGGGATTTTGTCCTTTGGAACATGTCAAAAAAACAAGGCCCTACCTGTGAGGCAGTGCCTGGGACAGCACCTCCCGTCCACCAGCAGCGAGGCCAGCAGCTGGAGGGGCTCTGAAAATAAGGGGGGGGCACATGATAAAGTGCGTTTTTAGGTCTCTGGTTTTAGCAAGGCTGATCTAATGTAAACATCCTCAGCAAACTCCTGTGCTCCTCGCTGTGAGCAGGAGTTGTGTCCCCAGCTCTCTGTCCCTGCAGCCCGGTGCTGCCATCAGCAGGGCTGTGCTGTGGGCACAGCCCTATATGGTGCACCCACCGCCCCCCACCTCCCCTGGAACCCCTTCCCAACCCTATTTTTTTTTGGACTCACTGTCAAAGCCACAGCAATGCCAGAAAACTGCTCTGCCTCAGCTACCTCCCTACCGACCAGTTACAAAAATACATCCCCCAAGCCCCTGACCCCAACCACCGCCACCTCCAAGATCCATTTGATTGCCGCCTGCCATGGCTGGGCTCATACGTGGTGATGGGACACCGCAGACCAGTCATGGGGATGTGTTGGGGTGATGCAGGTTTAATGGGGAAGCCAGGGAAATGCGTGGCCTTTCCCTCCAGCCAGCCATCCTGAGCCATGAACTGTGTACAATGCTGGAGCCCTAACACAACCATATGTGTTTGCCTCCCCTCTAACATTACATGCCAAGGCTATGGTGGAAAAAGTCCCACAAACAGCCCCCAAAAATACAACCCCCTCCTACCACACCCCCAGGAGCAACCCCACTGCCTTAGAATGGGGAGAGGGAGACCCTAAAACTAACAGTGCTTTAAAAAAAATAAGTTTCCTACCCCGAAGGCTCTGTGCTGGCCCTTACTTCAGCACAAACCTGCAGAGCTGGAAAGCCCCAGATGTTATTATTTCAGCTCGAGATTGTCCCACAAAGGCAGATGTTCCACATCCCACTGCCGGCAGTGAGGTGGCCCTGGCCCATGGCTCTGCTGTAGCCATGATTTCTTGTCATGGTTTGAAATGGAGGGGCTGGCTCAGACTGTGTCCAAGAGCAGCTGCTTGGCTGCCCAGCACCCAGGGGCTACATGTGCTGTGTGGGCTGGGGCCCAGCCAGGGACTGTGCTGACAAGGCACGAGCCCCAGTATTGTACCCCAGGCTGTCAGACATCTCACTGCCTCCATTCTATGGTCCCCTACACTCCCCAAAACGCTGCATGTGGCCAGCTCTGCCACCCACAATCCATCATGTCTGGCATCCCTGGGAGCTGTGCACTTAATGTCTAGTCAAAGCTAACCTGTGCAGATGCTTTTGCTAAGGGAGGGGACCCATGGAAAGCCAGGGCCTGGCACAGCTTTTGTTCACATACCCTCCTCTGCCCTGGCCAAAACACCAAAGCACCCTAGTGTCTTGCAACAGCCCCCAAAAGCTCCTGGCTGACCCCAGCTCCAGCAGCCTGTCCTCCCACTACCTCCCCCAGGCAATGCGGCACAGCAAAACCCCATCCCCGTCCCCAGGAAGAAGTGCTGGGAAACAGCTCCTGGTGTACCAGGGCTGGAGGAGCCCTGCTGCGCCCTTTTCTTGAAATTCAGGGCTGCTTGGAGCTGCTTGTGCCAAAAGCTGCTCCACCAACACCAGTAACACCAGCTGCTGCACTGCTGTGAAGGGCCAAGAAAGTGGCTTGCAGAAGGAAAAGGAAACAAAACCAAAACCAAACCCAAATAAAACAACAACAACAACAACAGCAACAACAGGGCAAAACCAAGCATTCTTTGCTTTGTTTCAACAGACATTAGGAACTAACTCTAAACCTTGCTCTATCTGCCAGCAGGAGCTTTACTGCTAGATGGACCTGATCCTAACTAACCACTGCCTTGCAAAGTTTATAGTAATGGCCAAACCCATCTACACTTGGGCTCTAACAGTGCCCAAAGTTAGTACTCGGCTACTAACACTTCAAAAATGTACTTTTTAATTTTTCCTTTGGAAAGACACAAACAGTAGGGACACTTAACTATACACCCACTGAGGAATGAACTGGTTTTTCAATTCATAAATATAAACTCATAGTTAAAAAGTGTCAATTTACAAAAATACAATTTATTGCTGACCCTATGGGCTTGTAACATCACCTATGTCGTGATTATACATTTTGGGTTCGCCAAATTGAAACACGACCTAGCAAAACCACAAAGTTTGCTGTCATATGCTGTTCTATGCATGTTTGTTTGTTTTTATGTACAGAAACATATACAACGACATAATTTCAAACAAACAAACAAAAAAAGGAGTAAAGGAGTAAAGAGTCTTTGTCTGTAACCTGAAAAATATTTGGCTACAGGGAGTAAAAACCATGCAAATTTATCTTCATTTGTTAACCAAAAATAAAACATGAGAAATATTGTACTAGCTGTGATGTGAGCTGGTATAACAACAGTAAGAAATTCAGGCAAAAGTGGTGTTATATAAATTAGCAGCATTATCCAATCTCCTGGAAAACAAAAACTGCGGGACTGAGGTATAGAAAAAGGAAAAAGAATCCACAATGGACCTACGACAGCAAAACGAGTTATGTACATGGTAATCCAATGGCGTCCTGTGGACTGGTACAGTCTATGTGCTCCAAATGCTGGGCTTAAATTCACAGTGACTTTCAGCATTGAAGTCCTTAATTGAAAAGGGTTTTTTCCATTGAAAACTGAGCTTCATGGTGACCTGACAGCTCACCTCCCTGCAGCCAGAAAGCCACTGCTTCCAGTGGCACCACGGTGTTGGGCCAGGGCACACCCTGCTGCTGGAGCAGCATCACGGACTGGTTGCATGGAAATCCCAACAAATGAGGCCCTTGCAGCCATACATCCCTGTCAGGGATCACCCCTCCAGCCACCACCTCCCCATGGAGCTTGACCTCTCCCATCCTGTGCTCTGATGGCGCCGTGCTCTCCTGCGTGCGCCCAGGCGCAGTGGCTGCAGCCCTGTGGTCCTTGTCTCCCAGACCTGACTTTCAGGGCAGCTGCATCTCGGGCAGGTCAGGCAGGTTGCAGGGCTGGCCCTGCGTGTGGTGGCTCTGCTGCTGAGTGTGGAGGAAGTAGCTCAAGGGGTTCTGCTCCGGGGTGTGGGGTGGCTGGAAAATGCATTGTGTCGGAGCCCCAGGCACCAGTTCAGGACGTTGCATCTGTTAGGAGACATAAACCTGAGCAGTCAGACCTTCCCCATCACCCAGCTGGCCCTCTCTTGCTGCAGGGCTGATGCTGAGACTCATGCCCAGGAATGTGTGCACCAAGTCCTCAACTTGAAGGTATGAGCTGTGCCCCTTGGGATGCTGTTGCTGTCAGCACAACCAAAAATGCCTGGAGACCACAGAGGGGAAGCAGGACTTATCTGTCCTAATAGGCTCATGGGGAGCCCAGCAGGAATGGAGACCTCCAAAAGCTACTCAGATGTAAGGTAAAATCTGCAGATGTGCAGCTTTGATCTTCCATGAGAAAGACCTTCAGACAACCAAGGAAGAGGTCCTAGAGTGACCATGTACCCACCCATGGCTGATACCCCAAAGACCTGGACTTGCTCTTTCACCCCCTGTTAAAGGCACTGTGGCATCAAACTCTGGTTTTCTGTGGCCTTGGAGCTATTTATCTGTTCCAGCATCATCATTCTGCTGTCCACACTGCTCGTCCTCAGGCCCTCAGTGCAGCCCATGAGGACACATACCCAAAGCAGGGACAGTTCATGCCCACATTTGCTCACAAAAGTGATTAATTTCCCACTCTAAATCCAATCCTGCTGTGTGGCTGCTTTCAGCTGTACCTTCTCTTCATGCTTTCTTTTCTACCATCTTTGCCTGGAGGACTGTAACTTACCTCTGCCATCCAGGCAAGGCTTGGAGAGTGTATTACTAATGAATTATTAATTTCAATAACACCTCTCCTTGGCGGTGTCACTAGTTCAGCATGTACTGATGGAAATTGTGTGTTGAAAAACCAAAATAACCTGGTCCAGAGATGTCTGTTATGAAACACCCATTTATTAAAAGAAAGCAGCTGATAAAAACCTTGCTATGCTGAGATATAAGAGCAGGAGGTATGTTTTCCAAAGAGCTTATCTCTTATCATGTTTCATGACTACAGCAAGCTTCCCACCAGAGCTCCTCTGGATGAAAAGCTGTATTTGAAAAACTGGGTATTTCTTCTGTACACTGTGTGATAACTGAGTTTGTTGGAAAATACGGCCTTGAGTGGGTGCAGAATCAGCCCGGAAAGCCTGAGCACTTGGTTATGTAGAGATACAATGGGAACGGAGGATGTGCAAAGGAACTGATCAGGTTTGATCAGCCAGATAAGCCCCATCTCTTCAAAAAACCCCAACTAATCCCTAAGCCATCCCTGTGCCTCCTCAGAAACCCACTCCTGCTCCAATACCTGAAGATAGAGGCGGTGCTGCTGAACCTGCTGCTGTGGCCACTGGTGGAGATGAACTGCTGTGTTGGCCTGGTGGGATGTGAAGCTGGTGTGTGGGATCATCAGAGACGGGGAGAAGATGGGTGGCGGGGCTGGAGGTTGGATGGTGCTGCAGGTGACTGGGTGCACCTGTGCTGGGGGAGGCAGGGTCTGCTGCTCTGCAACAAACCTGCCACGAGGAGGAAAATGAGGCATGAGAACCCACCCAGACCCACCCTCAGAACGTGCATTGGGGAGCCCAGCTGCTGCAGGAACCAGCCTGGAGCAGGGCTGGCCAAACCATGCAGACCCTGCTGACAGCAGGCCCCAGATTCCCCCCTGCCCACAAAGCACAGGCTGGAACTGCTGAAAATTAAGGTTTTTAAGGCTGTACATTTTCCCTGTGTCTTGGTCAAACATTTTATACTTTGCAAAAGCCAGAAAATGGTTCATTTTTTTTTTTTTCAAAGCACTTTATTTATCATAAAGTTCTTTGTAATTAAAAAATATTCTCATTACTTTTTCTCCTAACTGGCTGAATTTTTTTTCATTTCAGATTGAGACTATTTGTGTTTGCATGATCAGGTACAAGTTTTTCCACATCTTTTTCAGTGCCATAGAGTGTCCTGCTAAGAAAAAACAAGGGCCAGCAGAGACTCACTTTCCTTGCTGCCTGCTGGCACTGCTCTGCATGGGCTGGCCACTGCTGTTTGCTGCAGGCATCATGGCTTGGATGGACTGATCCAACAGCATCCTGTGGTGGAAGGAAAACAGGATGGTCAGGGAAGAGAGAGGTCCAAGCTCCTGTCAGTCTCTAGAAACAACTCTTTGAAAATCCTCCATGAAAGCAGGTAAACCACTACCTTGAAACAAGCTAATGAAATAGGATGCTTCTTATCACCTCACATCTCTCCTGTGAATACATGTTGAGAGGATTGGGAGGGCTCTAGGGACACCTTATAGCACCTTCCAGTACCTAAAAGGGCTACAAGAGAGCAGGAGAGGGACTTTTGACAAGGGCATGGAGTGAAAGGACAAGGTAGAATGACTTTAAACTTACAGAGGGCAGGGTTAGATTAATTTATGGAAATACAGAGAGAAAAGGATTTAAGGCCCCTGATGATACAGCTTGATGGGCACAGCCCAACCCGATGGGTCCCTCTCCTGCTCTCTTGTAGCCCCTTTAGGTACTGGAAGGTGCTATAAGGTGTCCCTGGAGCCTTCTCTTCTCCAGTCTCAACAATCCCAAACCTTGCTTGCCTGCACACTGGGCTCAGCCCTGCAAAGGGAATATCCTTATGCCTGCTGTGGCATCCTGAGCCCATCTCCCTGAGCCAGCTGTGCCAGCCCTCCCTGCTGCCCCAGTACTACTTTCTGTCACTGCCCCCAGCATGGTCCCAGCAGGGCTGTGGGTACCTGAGGCTCCTGTCCTGGCTGTAGTCAGCTGGTGGTTGCCTCTCACTGCTGTCAGTCGGCACCTGTGCAGCCACGGCAATGGGGTGTGTTTGAGAGAACACCATGGGGTTGTTGTAGAGGGGCACGGAAATGCTCGCCTGCCCCGGCACACATGTTTGCTGGCCTTGGCTTCCTCTCATGAGGTGCTGCTGCTGCTGCTGCACCTGAAATGAAGACACAGGTACCCACATAAGTTTTAAAGCTCCCTAATGGAAGCATAAAATAACCACTTACAGTGGGCAGATCGGAAAAGGAGAAGGAACAATAGGATATTGTCCCTGAACACAGCAGTAGAAACAGTATATCTATTCAAGACCACCAACCATTAGCCTTTATTGTCCCTGCAGTGCAGTTGTTGGCATCCCCAGATGGTTTCTTGAGAAATTAAAGTACAAGGGTAAGGGCACAAAAGGCTTGAGGAGGAAGAGAACAACTTAAGAGGGGAAGTACAAATACGAAGGCTCCAAGGAAAGTATCTCATCTCTCCTTTAAAGCAGCAGTTTTGGCCTTTTTTTGCTTTTGAACTGCTCAAGTCTTTCCCATCTTAACAGGGATTTACGTTTAGGGGTGACAAAATTGTTTTTTCAAAGCTGCCTTCCAAGACTCCTCAGGCAGAGGAAAATTATCTTTTAAAATGATGCTTTCTCCCGTGTTATGAAATCACAACTCTCACTGGCGCATTGTGTTGATGAGAGCCCAGACCTCCCATTCACTTCCTCCCCAGTCACCAGGAGGGCTCCAGCAGTCCCTGGGGTTTAAATGCTTTTTGGCCACCTGGCTTTTATTTTTATAGTTGAGTGACATTGTTCACAACTGACTCTTGACACAAATTCCTCAATGCCAGCTATGAAGTAAAACCAGCACAGGGGGATGCACAGGACCATGGCAGACAAGTATTTAGAAGCCAGGAAAGAGGGTGATGAAGACAATGAAGCAGCCAGTGACCTGGGGAGCTGTGCCACAGGGGTCCCTGAGGAACGGGCGCGGTGACAGCAGGTGGGTGCTGCAGTAGTGCTTCGTCCCCATGAGGCCTGGCTGCTGTGACTTCTTCGCTGTGGTCTGCCTGGGTGTCCCCTGCAGTGGCGGCCTCCGGGGGCTCGGCGGCTGCACATTGTTAAAGACGACGGGGATCGGCTGCTGCATCAGCATCTTTAAGTGAAAGAGGCACAGGAGATGTTGGTTGTACAGCCTGGCAGAAATAATACTGCAGCAGCAGCAGTATCTCTAAATCCAGGGGCAAAGTAAACCATGAGTAACAGAAAATCAAATGTTAACTTGTGTCAAATATGTATTCAGAACCATGACCGTTCCAGCTCCATTGTGCCTGCTGTATTTTGCAGGAGTGGCAGTGAGGATCCTGCAGCACTAATGAGACACAGAACCACCAAGTTTTTTGTGCACGGGAGATTTTGGATTAACTTGGGATTGCTTTTTTCTAAATCACAGAAATTACTGATTCAATACTCAGGCAGATATTGACATCACTCATCTCTCAGAAAACACACTCCCACATCTGAAACCAAGTTACCAATTTGTCCAGAGTTCATTTCCGAATGCTTCTGCCACAGACAATTTTGTTACTGCTCTGTGTGCTCAAAGGAAAAGCAAATGGCTGCTGCGTTTGGGATCCCCAAGGGGAGCCGGTACCTGCAGGTTGGAGTCCTGCACAAGCTGGAGCTGCTCCTTGATGACATGAAGCTCCTCTTGCTGTGTCTTGATGTCAGCTTGCAGTATGCGAGTCCTCTCTTCCAGCTGCTCTTTCAGCTGGTGCATCATCCCCAGCTGGGTGGGGAAATGGTACACTGGCTGCAGAGAACAGAGAAAAAGGACCACAGGGTAGGACCAGTCCTGCTACTCACATCAATGCTGGATTCAGAAAAATGACTGCTTTTCAGCTTTTGCCATAAAAAATATGATGCTGACAAAAAATGGCAATTGCATATTTAACCAAAGTGCCTCTGTAGTTCCAGAGCAGCAGCATATCTGGCTCACATGCAGTGCCTCCGTCCAGGTGCTGGTCTTTAAATTTCTGCATAGATGACGTGTCTATACATGGGACTCTCCCGACCCCTCAGGGTAACACCCTGCTGGTTTGGGCCGACTTGTGTTTTGTGGCAGACACTACATTCAAACCCTGTCCACACCTCCTGGCTGGGCTTTCAGTTGTGCTGCTGATCATATTTGCCAGATGCCAGGCCCAAGTTAGGCTGCAATCCCACCTGGGGATCCATCCTTCACACCTACACTGGCCATCTTCAATCTCTGTTTTATAGTCTGAACATTTACTGCACTGACATTAAAGCCCAGTAAGGACAGACCTTGTCATTATGGTTTATCACTCCCACATTTTTCTTGGGGTTGTTTTTTTTTTTCATTTATTTTCCTGGCCTAACTCAAACCTTTCATGACATCCCCTTCCTCTACTAAAACTCTTCAGCATTGTATCAGGCTGTAGGTAGCTACTAGAGACTCAGGGAGAAGCCTTCAGCAGCCCACAATGCTTTTGACAAGTGTTAACCTTCTCCTATCCTATTTCTTTGGGTGTTCCACCTGCTCTCTCTGCTCACTGAAATAAATGGTTGCAATAATTTGGTTGCAGGTAAATCCCAGTAACAGCAACAGAAAGGGCACAGAAACCTTGTCCTCGCTCTGGGATGATCCAGCAAGAAAGTGAGGCCAGTGAACCAGAGCCACCAAGGCTGCCCTGCTGACAAGACACACCAGTGCACTTAACAAAAATAAACCACATACCATCACAGGGTGCTGGGAGGTCACTGCCAGCTGAGCCACGGGGTGCTGAGGGAGGTGTTCACCGGGGGCTTGAGGAGTGGCTATGGCCTAGAAATGAAAACTTTGCCTTACTGTAGGTCCATAGCATCTCTATGCAGAGCTGGTGCTGTACCAGCTCATACTCATGAACAAGTCCAGGGAACTGAACAACTAAGATTAGAGATCTAAGGGTAAGTCTGAAGGGAGGATTTAGGCTCCTGCATGCCTCTGCTAATTGCAAGTTCTTGGTGTCAGCATCCATTCTGGATAAAGGCCATTTCATGTGTACAAACCCCAAGAAAAGAGGGTTGGTGGTGTGAAAAGGCATGGCCTGGAGGAGCAAACTGAATCCTGAAAGAAGGCAGCAGAGGAGCCTCTAGCATCTCTGCACTGGCTCTGCCAACCAGTGGCACTCCCCAGAAAGTCCCATCATACTCAGCATACTCAGTGGGATCCAGCATCTCTGAGGGTGAGATCAATGCTTGTTGAGCTCATTTCACTACAGTCTCAGAAAGGCTCTTGCTCCTCAGGACTACTGACCTGAGCACTCCCGGCTCCTGCCAGCCGCAGGGCTGCCTTCTCCGTTGGAGCACCTGGCACTGAGGGCCGGGTGGGAGTGCTAGTGTCCGTGCGCCGCAAGGATGACGTGGCTGGAAAAGAGATTCACTGTGATACAGCAGCCCCATGCCTCGCTACCCTGGCTAAGCCTGAACTCTGCATATGCAGATGGGTAATTACTCAAACACTGCCAAAGTGGGTCCTCAAACTGCCCCTCTATGGAGGTCCCTCTGGCTTCCCGACTGACTTGCTGGGTTCCCTCCTGATGCTAACCCCCTGTTCAGCCTGCTCTCCATGGGTGTATCCAGATGAGATCCCTGCTCTCCCCATGGCAAGTATCTCAAGAAAAGTTCTCTGAGTTTCCTACCCACGGTCCCACATGGGGCACTGCAGTCACCTTGCTGCCACCCCCAGGGCAAGGAGGGCACTTATGGGAGCTGGGACGAAGCTGCCAGCAAGGCAGATGTCCTTTTGTGCTCTGATTTCACATCAGAGACCCCATAATAAAATTACATTATCCCAACATAAAACTTTGTCAGTGAGCTTGGCTCAATCAACCTACCAAGTCCCCTCTTGTCCCCTGAACTACAGCAAACAGCCATGACCCTCAGCTGGTGACAAGCCAGGGGAAATCTGCTCTCACACAGGTGGTAGGTTAAGAGGGAGGAGGTGGCAAGTGGCTGTGGCTCTGTTGCTGCTCTGTGACTTGTCATGACACATTATGTTGGTCCCACTGCTGAGCATTCCCCTCCCACCCAGACTCGGTCACTTCCAGCTGAACCCCAGTATTTTGGAGGCTGCTCTGCCCTCCAGCCCACTGCCTGCACCCAAGCTGGGCTGCCCTGGCACCTACATGTGGAGTCGGAGAAGGCGGTGTGCGAGGAGCGCCGGGAGCTGTGTGATGACAGTGACAGCCCCTCCCGGCTGGCGTCCTGGCTGCTGCCGCACTGCCCCACGTCCAGGTAGCTGCTGTGGCTCTGCAGGGAGCAAAGCACAAGCAGTGAGATCGTCAGCAGGAGGGAACAGCCCTGGAAGGGACCCCCTGAGCCCTTGTTTGCAGACAAACCCAGCAGGCTGGGCGCACAGCACTGCAGCACTACACCACCAAAACCCGCTTGCTCTGCCCCTCTGAGTTCACCCGAAAGCCTTCAGGCATACAGGACCCTCACACTCATGCCCTGGGCACCCATCTGATGGCAGCGAGCAGCAGTGGAGGACTGTTGCTTCATGGGGATTATTGCCTGTGGCCTGCACTCTGGTGCACCACCCTCCTGCTCCCCTGCCCACAGGGCTGTGGGCAAGAGGAAATAAGCTTTTATAGTCAGCTTCTTTCTGCCCGATCTCTTCAGGTATGTCAGCTAGTTGGCTGTGGTGCACTGGGGAGTGGTGGCAGGGGAAATGAATGAAGGTAGCAGGAAGCAGGGAATGGTTTTATTCATTGCAGAGATAGAGAGAGATGACTGGGAAGGACATGAAACAGTGGCATGGGGACATCAGCTAGAGCCCCAAGAGGACCTACAGCAAATGTCTCCTGAGGCAGACAGGTACTGGGCAATGCTGAGAGCTGCAATCCCACTCACTGCTCCCTGGGGAGCAGTGGCTCCAGCAGCCTTTTCTGGGCAGGACCTGGGCAGCAGAGAGGAACAGCCTGAGCTCCCATAAATAATGCCTGAACAGCAATGAGGCTAATGGAATGACAACTACACAACAATGCACTTGAAATTACTTTGATTGCTGATCTTATCTGTAAACTACCAAGAGGAAAAACTTAAAAAGTAGTTAAAATGATCTTGTTATTTTGGGCTGATGTGTGGTGATGCCAGACTAACTCAAGCCATGGAAGTTATTGCTCTGGTCACAATCCTACACTTGATGTGACCCAGCAACAGAGCTGAAATCTAGGTAAGTGTTTTCCCTTCACTTCCCATCTTCATCTGAGTATCAGTGACGAGCTGGCACAAGCAAAACAAGTACCCTGTGGTACTGCCCTACTCTTAGATCCTCTGTGCCTTACTAAGGGTGACAGGTACAGCAATCTGGCCTCCAGTTCCAGCTCTGCTTCTCTGTTTCTGAGACCAGGTGGTTTAACCTGTTGTTTGTGTCATGGCCTCAGAAAGATTACAAGGAGCAGAAAAGAGCAATTCAACTGCTGAATTCGCAGTTATTGTGGAATCAGAAAATGCTTGGAGTTAAAGATCATCTAGTTCCAATCCCCCTGCTGTGGATAGGGACATCTTCCACTAGATCAGGCTGTTCAAAGCTCATCCATCCTGTCCTGAACCAACATGGGCAATTTGAAGCCATGCAGAGGAAAGCTTCTCAGGGCCTGCCTGAGTCATGACCCAGCAGAAGGCTTGGAATGAGACAGGAGTGAAGAAAACAGACAAGAAAGAACAGATATTTTCCTAAGATTGGTAAGCTATTACTCAGTTTGGTTTAAACATCTTCTCATTCAACTGTGAAGGAACATGGTACCTTTAGAGAAGAGGATGCCAGTTCAATTGATGACTCTTCAAGGCCAAGATCTCGCCTTCTCTCAGCTCGAACTTCTGCATAACTAAAAAAACCCGAAACAAAAAAACCCCAAAAAATGATTCTACAGCTTCTGTGCCACGGAAGTCTACATTAATTTTCTAACCTGGTGATGATGGACAAGAATAATTTTTTTCGTGCATGGTAGCTCTGTGATCCCTATGCCAGTGGCTTGGGCAGGACAGGGTCAGGTCCCTCCTTCTGAGGGTGCACACAACTGTGCATGCATCAGAGTTAACATTCCAGTGGAAACTCCAAATACAAACCAGCAACTACCCAGGTGCAATGTGAAGTGCAGGAATCCCTATAATGTGCCTCTAAAAGCGCATATTTTATTTCCTTACTTTTTTCCCTCTTAAATAATAAAATATTTACAGTAACAAATGCCACACGATTCACCACTGGGATAAATTGGAGAGGATGTTTCAAAGACTGAGTGCTCATGGATTGTGGGCACTGAGAGGTGCCAGACTTTAGGGTGATGAAATATTAATGAGCTGCAACCTTTGTGGGAGGCAAGAGAAGTTGCTGAACCGATCTCACTTATATCATTGTGGCAATTAATTTTCCTGAAACAACATTTTAACTTGTGTGCTTCAGTAACATATTTTAAACCTTAACTATCTGAGGCAGAATTGAACTTCAAAATCCAGTTAGGACTACATCATTAGGTTTAAGAGGCACTGGAAGCAGAAACAAGAAACATGTTCAAGTACAATACATTCAGACTTTAAAGTGAATTCTCTGAAGGATGGCAGAAGCAAGACAACTGAGAAGCAATCTCTCTGTGTAACATTATCTTACGTTAACACTTCATATGTAGTTTATATCACAGATCATAGAATCAGAATCAATAGAATTTTGGTTGAAAGGGACCTTAAAATTTATCTGGTTCCAACCCCTCTACTTTGAGCAGAACACCTTCCACTAGACCAGGCTTTTCAGGGCCCCAGCCAACCTGGCCTTGTACACTTCCAGGGATGGGGCAGCCACAGCTTCTCTGGGCTTCCAGTGCCTCACCACCCTCACAGGGAAGAATTTCTACCTAAGATCTAATCTAAACCTATCTCTGACAGTTTAAAGCCATTCTCCCTTGTTCTACTGCTCCCTGTCTTTGTTCAACGTCCTTCTCCAGCTCTCTTGGAATTCCTTTAGGCACTGGAAGAGGCACTAAGGTCTCCCTGGAGCCTTTTCCTCCAGGCTGAACAATCCCAGCTATCTTCCTGTCTTCACAGGAGAGGTGCTCCAGCCCTCTCTGAGCATCTTCATGGTCCTCCTCTGACTCACTCCAACAGATCCACGTATTTCACATTTACTAGTGTTTGCTCTTCCAGATGTTTGACAGAAAAAGAGGGGAACCAGAAAAAAATCGATTCCTGACAGTAAAGAAATACACAGTGAGCAATAAGCTTACTCAAGTTAATAGAGCAAACCAGTGTGTCACTATTTTTTTCAAGCCCTTCAGAAAATACATTCTTACTCTTAACACAGTCTTTTTTGAGATGGCAGTGATAAACCAGCAGACTCCCCTCCAGAAGGTGCATTCAGAGAGCATCCCACACATGCGCTGCCTTCCAGTACGGGCTGCAATTCAGCACAAGCAGCTTCCCACTAGGGGGGGATCCAGGACTGGATTTGGGTGAGGAATAAGGCCAGCAAGCCAGCAGCTAACTTCAAGTCATAAATATTTAAAGCTCTGATCAAAAGGTTTTGTAGGAGTTATATGATCTCATTCATGCCCAGAAAGCTGTCTGATTCCCAACAGCTTTAATTGTTTCTATGGCTATGTCATCACTAGGGATAAAAGGGGAATGTAACACACTGATAAATTTGGCCAAAAGTGGTTTCCAGGCTTCTGGCCCAGTTGCCAAAAAAAAAAAAGAAAAAAAAAAGTAAATAAAATACATGTTCCCTGTCAGAATAGTTTCATGGAATTACGTATTATTTTAGTGTGTCAGTAGGCACAGCAAGTATTTGGTTAACATGAAACGGAACTAGAAAAAGCAATGGCTGAACACTGAGACATAACACACACTGAAGAGTAGGTGCTTGCTCCTACCTAACTACCAGATGAGTGCAAACGATGAATTCGGGCTTGGAGTTCCACTGGTGGTAGGTGATGTAGTAGTGTGTCTGCAGCCAAATCCACTGCTGCCCTTTGGTCAGGAACCGATAGTAACAGGACTTTCCTTTGCCAAACTGCATCACTGTTTAACAAAAAGAGAAAGCAATTTACAGTAAACAGGGATTTCATGGTGTAAAGGTGATTAGAGAAACCATTCAGTCCCACACCCCTCTCCCACACTGGAGCAGTGCTAAAATGGCTCTTGAGCTTTATAAACAAGACAGATGATACACAACCATGTACTCAGCTTTTGCTTGGGGTTTTTCCTGCTGACTTTCAGGCCCGCCCTTTACTATCTTGAGATTGCTCTTATAACTGGTATAGCTATATAACTAGCTACATTCCTATAACTTACTCATGGGCTCCTCTAAAATAAGTGTAAATAACATTAATTAAATTATTTGCCTTTCTTAAGTACGTGTGAATGCATCTCAAAGAGTGAAGGTGTGAAGTAAGAATCCTAATAATGGCACAAAACAATGAGATAGTGGAGTTTTAACAGCTTAACTAAGAGTTTTCTTCCAAGACCTGGCCTATGCCAACCTGGTATGTATTATCAGGCTATGTCCAGAAAAACCTCAGGTGCTGTAATACAACTGGAAAATAATGAGGGAAACTACATTGAATAACCACACTAATTGTTCCAAACTGCTGGGAGTACAAAATAAGACATGTTTATTCAGTTAAAGTACCCACAATTAATGCAACGTAAAATACAAATATGGCTTAAACAAACCCACTTCACTTGACAGTAGGTCAGATGTCTGCCCAAAGTGTCAACACAACAAGCAAGGACTTAGCAAGCCACACTAACCCAAGTTGTTTTTCACTCACCTGCACACCACTACATTGTTAAAATATCAGGGCTGACTTCTTTAGGTATTCCATTAACAGTGATGGGCTTTAGATGAAGCACTTAGCATGTTTTCTGCCTAACATGACATGCTGGGGACTCCTCAGCTCCTAGTCCTGGCAGACATGTCCTGAAACAACTTCTCTAAGTCACTTTGCCAGCACTTAACTTTTTTTCCCTGTGCAATAAAATGAAAAGATCCTTTCCTACAGGTGTGTTGTGAAAATACTCTTCTATTAGGTAAGAGGAATGCATGGCTGATAGAGATGTAGAATATAAATAATCAAATAGATTCTCTGCTGAATGATCTGACCCACTCTCAATACTGTTAGTGTCTTTACCAAACTGCACATGCATTACCAAAAGGCCACTGTCTGGTTAAGTATCTCACTTGTATCTGAATCATCTTTTGAGCAAACAGCACTAAGAAGTACTGCACTTGAGAGCAATTAACATAATCTGTTAATATTCCCATCTACACTTTTGCTGCACTTGACACAACTTGTGTGTCCCCCTGTCACAGCTTCCTCTACGTGCTCAGCGAGGCAACCCACTTCCCTGGCAGCTGCTGTACCAGTGCTTTGCCTGGACAGGGCAAAGCAGCCTGCAGGGAAGTGGAGCAGGGAAACTTGACTTGCAGAGAAGTATTTTTCCCTGTTCTCTTCTAGGTCCCTCAGCTCCTCATATGTATAAGTGGTAGAGGGTTCATGGCAGAGATGGGGGTGGTTAGCAGCTCAGAGATGGGTTGTCTCCAGTGGGCTGTGGGGCTTCTTGCTGGAGTTTCTCGGTCCTAGAATCATGCTGCTCTGCATCTCAGAGCAATTATAGCATCCTGCTTGCTCCACTCTCTGGGGTGTCCTAGTTTCCTTTTGACAAAACACTCTCCTTTAAAGCAGAGAGATAGTGTCCCCAACAGGAAACCTGTAAGTAATATTTCTTAATAAAATACCTAGATGCATTTTACAAAGTAGGTAGTTATTTTTCATTGCAGTGCTTGGCAATGCAAAACCACCGCAGGACACATGTAACTGGCTCAGTATCTCAGTCTGAAATGCACCCAATAAAACAGAAAAATCAGGGTCTTGGGGATAAAGCATCTCACAGCTGGTAGGAACTGCACACTGATTAAGAGTAGACCATATCTGCAGACACCTTTTGCCCTTCCTCATGTCAGCTCCAGCCCTCAGCAGGACATGGTTCTTCAGGATTGGGCTGCACTGCTGTGGAATTCATGCAAGTGCTCCTACCCTGGCTCCCACAGGTCACACTATTTCTCCTTGCAGAAAATGGACTTCATGGATCTTCTTTGGTGTTTACACATCAGCCTGAACCTGACTCTTCTGCTTTGTTGCTTTACTTTCAGGTCAACCAAACATGACTCATCTTCAGCCACAGGGAAACTGTATTCAGTACTTTTGTATTTAAAATAATTCTGAATCTCCAGAAGCATTTTACTAATCAGTAAATGAGGTTCACAACATCTAATTGCACAGGCAGGCAATCCAAATGATGCTCTCAGAAGGTGTTTTGTTGAGCTGAGCCTCTTGGCTGACTCTGGAGCCCAGGGGAATGGCAAGACCCCATGAGCTGTGACAGATCAATGAAATTCGCAGGGTAAAGGGGGTAAAAGTTCTGACTCCCAATCTTTTAACCTCATTTCACTTTGAGACAACCTGTGCTCAAACAAGGTATCTGCCAATTTAAGAAACCTGCACAAACAGTTTGTGATCTGAGTGAATTCTGCAGATTACAACCTCCCAGGTAAGTGTCAGCTGTGCCAGTCTATCATGGGAAGGGAGAACTCCCTCATGCCCCTGAAGTAGAAGCCTTTTGCAAAGATAGTAAAAGATTTTGCACAAGTGACAAATGAGATCAGAGACAGACATGTTGCAGAGGGAGGGCAACTTACAGTGTTCATGGCACCTAGCAAGAAGCTCCAGGTCATCTGCATGGTAGTAATCATACCCTGACGTTCCCAGAACCTCAAAGGGTAAATACCCTATAATGGGTGGAGCCCTAGAAAGGAAGCAAAGGGCAGGGAGTGAGCACAAAACTTGATGCTTTGACATCCTGGTAGATGAGCTGTAATACCAGCAACAAACATCTTGTTTGTTTGGCAGGGAAATCTGGAGTGCATTCTCATATAGGCAGTGATTTATTTTCATATACAAACAAAAAAAACCCACAGCGAGGGAGAGGTAAAAATTGAGAAAATGAAAAGGTGTGTGTTTACTGTTTCACAGCCTATTCATTATGTGGGTGTAGAGAAAGGCATGCACATATGTGAGTAACTCAATTCGTTAAGGATGCTTGTGAGACACAGCATGAGAAATGCTATGGCTGATCCTGCGCATAACAACTTGGAGCTAGAGCAAAATTATCCAGTAGGTTGGATGTAAATGTCGTCTGGGTAGTAACTACAGAAGAGAGAGTAAGTGAGAAGCTGCAGTGTGTGTCAGGACCAGCTTGGGAAAAAGCAATTGCTCCCCAGGAAAAGCTTGGGAAACTATAGCCAACAATACTTTCTGTGCTGGTAGTACAGACAGCAATAGGCATGGGGCGGATTTAAGGCTGTTTTTGTTTTGGCTGGTAGAGAAGAAATTGATGAAATATTTAGATAGGCACATTGCAGTGACTTACCTCACTATTTTGCTATCAATTTAAGATTTTCCTTTCTAGGCAAAATATGAGGGTTTTTTTTAAGCAGGTGTCCTAACACAGCCTTCACCAGAGCCTGATAGTTTATGATTACGAAACAACACTGAAATGTGAAGAGAAAACCACTATTTTTGTCTCTCCTCCCTGTGTCAGCATCCATTCCCCAGCACTCAGGTATGCTCCTGCCTGCACCAGCTCAAGCACCCAGTGAGGCAGGACCTGTGCTTATGTGGCTCCACCTGTTTGTTCTGGCTGCAGGATGTGTTGATAGTGTGAGGTTCACCTGCCAAGTTCAGTTTCTCAGGAATAGGGCAAAATGGTAAATAACTCAATATGGGGCAGGCTGAAGGGGATGGTGCCCATCAAACCTGCCTCTCCTGCTGTCCCTCTCCTGGTAAGCTGAGTGCTCTTTCGGAAAAAGGCCATAAGGTGGCCAGACTATGAGCCAAAAGTTATTTCAGTGTAGTACATATGGGTTTGGATGGATCAGTCCCGAGTTTCTTGGTTATTACTGTGTGAAGTTCTCTCTTGGCTGGGCCACCCAGCTCCACATTTGTCCTCTTGAGAGACACAGTGGGCATACGTTATTCAGCCACAGAAAGCCCAGGCAGGTCTATAACCCCCCTCTTCCCCACAGCTGCGGGCAGTCTGGCACCAGATGGGAAATGGGGAGAGGAAAGGTGGATCCAGGGATCTGCACAACAGCAGTCCCAGGAGGAGCAAGGTGTGAGCAGGAGCTCCCGAGTCCAAGCACAAGGAGTTGGCTGGGAGAGCCAGGCCTCCGCTCCACAGCAAGTCTCTTGAGATACAGTGTGCTGAGCACACAGTGGTCTCTGTCACAATAAAGCCTTATTTAATCAAGTAACTTTTCATAGAGCACTCTGTTCCTTTTACTCATGTGACCCAGATTTCTGTTTATAATGATAATATGTGTATTTATTAGTGTCTTTCCTTGCTGTCTCTTTGGCAGAATGCATCACTGTTCCTCCTATTTTTAATGACATGCTTATATTCAAGACAATAATGTCTTTCAGATGCACATCAGATAAACATTTAAGCTGATCAGAAAAGTATTATGCTTTCCTGAATATCACTACAACTCTTTATATGAGAAGGCAACCACAAAATGCTCCTCATCTGTCATTTGACAAGAAGATGCCTTTTGGAGCAATTTAAAAGTGTCTCGTTAGCTTAAGTTCCAGCCCTGAGACCTGAAACTCGCTGTGCAAGTGGGAATATACAGTCTTTAGAGAGCCTTCTGGGTGCAGTCTTTTAGTAAAAGAAGGGAAAATAAGAACAATACCACAGTGCAGCAGAGAAACAGATCATTATCAAAGTTGATGGGTTTTTCTTCCTCTACACATATTTACATATAGACCCAGAATACAGACTTTTCCTATTTTTCTCATGTTTATCCAGATCTGTGGAATGCTTTTATTGCATCTATCTTTACTCTGATTTAAGTTGTAATCATGATAGCAAAGGTCCTGATTCCAGCTCCTGCTTGGTACCCTCAGCCCCTGCTGATGGTACACCTCAGCGTCAGGCAACCTGTGGTGATGCAAATAAGCAAGAAACAGCAACATTTCCCAGTGTCCTGCAGACTGGGAGAGAGCTTTCAATCAGTGATTAAATGAGACAACTCCCATGATCTCCTCCTCATTCTTGGGTCTGAGCTCACTGCTTGCATCTGGGGCTGTCACAAACCCTGCCCCAGCATCTGCATCATCTTAATTTCCTCCCAGTAATGATGATTTCCTTGCTGGAGATATCCATGGGACTGGAGTGTCTGCAAGCATCCAGCATAAAGACTCCTCTCTGAGTCATAACCCCGATTCATCAAAAGACTCTTTGACAAGTTTCAAAGTAGCTCCTACTCACCTTTTTCACAGGAGCTGCTGAAATACAGCCCTGTGGAAAAGCAGCTCACTTCATCAGTGAAGTGAGGGGCTTAGGGCTCTTTTACAAATCTTAACATTAATCAGCTGATTCTGAAAATGTGCATTATCAGACAGGCCAATTAAAGTCTAACAAAACCACTCCAGCAAGATCTTGTCTGAATTAATAATTATCTGACTGTCCCAAACCACGCATAATCAACTGTAGGGCTGTCACAGGGTCAGTTCCTCTATGCTTTAAGGTATGATGTGTGAGGCACACACCTTGTGTTCTATATAAATTAAAGTTATTATTCATTTATATTTGTCCTCTCTCTTTCTTCCTCCAAATGTGCAGATGATATTTAGATTTTTTCCTCACCAATACTGTTTTTTCCTTAGAACCTTATTTACTAGTCTTCTGTCTTTAGTAATGACTGCTTTTGCACAGCTCAAAAGGGGAGGGATAATGAAAAGTGTAGATTTTGTAGTATGTGCATATGTGCTTATGCACATACGTCAAATACACAGAAGTAAAAGAGTGAATAAACCCCTTCAGCTTCTTTTGAAGAAAATGAATCCTAAATTAAGCAGCTTAATAAAGTGGTTCCAATCTATTTCATTCACCAAGCTGAATTCTAGCCCACCATATTGCACTATCAAAAACAAATCTGCAATTAAATAATAAAATCCACTGGTTTTTATTTTAGTTTTAGAAATACTATCATTTATCAAGGTGAAAAATCAAGTTTATTGACACAGCAAAAGATTTAGAAGGATTCCTGGAAGACACAGTTGTAAAGCAGAGGAGCTTTACCAATGCAGGGAACATATTGGGACCCACACTGCTCACTTTCAAAGACTTATTATCTTGGTTAGAAGATCAGATATTTTTCTAGACATTTCCATGGTTTCCTACTTGCCTAAAATATGGAAAACAGTGAAGCAATTAAGGACGCCTATTAACTAAGTTCAGAGTACTGTTACTTACTAAGTTGCATTTAATTAGAACTATGCCATTTGGGATCTCAGGCAATAGGTACACAAAGTTTTCTATTTTTAAACTAGTTTATTTATTCTTCAGTGACTAAACCCAAATCTCTTACCTATGGTCCAAGAATAAAAACTTCCATTCTAAACTATGCCTCGATGTAAATTCTTCACATGGCTCTTCAATGTTGCAGAGCTCCTGCAAAAATAGTGGGCACATTCAGACATTTCATTCCATGAAACGACAAAAGGAGCCTGCTATCAAAACTTAGGATGCCTCTTGTTGATATAAGAAACCATAGCAAAATACAGTGCTTTAAAAATACTTGACTTATTTTCCTCTAAGGAAAGTGTAAGACTTGTTTTATAGATGCATGAACTGATGAAAAATGGCTGAATAGTTTACCTTGAGCTGAATTTCAGAGCTAGGATAAATAGTCTAAGAGTATCGTCTTGCACACTCTAGGCAAAATTCCCCATCTTTTTGCAAATACTGGTATTTGAATATGGATGACAGCTCCAGGTCCAGCCTCTAACTGAGCTGGCTAATGCCCTCTTGAGCAAGCAGCACCCAGGGCTGTTATCCCTGTCATAAGTGCCATGGGACATTTACAGACCAGTAGGAAGAGCCCATGACACACATTTTTGCTGTGTTTCAAGATGCAGATGACTTCCTTACACAAAGGAGTGGTGGACGTATGTCTTTGAAGGCTGCAAATTCCCAGGTGGTGTAGCTGGTCCCCTTGTCCTGGAGCAATGTGTCCAGGCTGCCCCCTCCAAGACACCCCATCATAAAACCACCTCTTCGCAAAAGCATCTCCCGCTTTATATCTTATCTTTCCAAAGTACATACATATGTCATCTCCCACTCCCAACCACAGCAGTGTCCTCTCTCCTCTGCTACCCCTGTGCACAAGCAACCTGTGCTGCTGACCCTGCTCCAGCTCCTGCGCCCCAGGGCAGAGGCAGCCACACAGAGCTCACCTTTAAGAACTGCGGTGTGACAAGACGAACAGTTGCTACCAGGCAAATCTGCTCCTCTGTGGCTGACCTGAAAGCTCGTGCAATAGCTGATTCAAAACCATTACAGGAGGGTGTAGGCACTAGAAACAACCAGACAATTTATTTAAGAAGAAGAGGAAGGAGAGCTTTCTCTTCCTGTTAAGACAGGTACAGTGACTGATGAAACCCAAGCAACAAACTCCTCCTACCCACAGAGTGATGCCACACTGATCCACATTGATGTTATTTAAAGCATGACCTTTTAGGCTCCAAGTTAAACAGCTGTAACCACCTACCCTGGCTTGCAGGGGAGCTTTGTAAGACAGCTCTGAGCAGCTCACAGCGTGCAGCTGCAGTCTGCCTTTCTTCAGACTAACATTTGCAAGATCCAGGATTTTACAGGCACCTCAAACTACTTAATCTCTGTAAAGCATCATTTCACCACCCCAAGTGAAACAGAATACCTCATTTTACTGGCTACTTGAATAAGTAGGCTGCTTTACAATTGGCAGTGGGTCAAACAGAGGTATTTTCAGTCTGGTATCAGCTTTAGGCACAGCATGCAGGAGAGTGCACTCTTCTAATCAACAGCCTTCTCACCACTTTTGTATGAAAAATATATCCAATGTATGCACAGCTCATTCCATCCCTGACAATTACGGGGCATTTTCAGCAGAAACTAAGCCTTCAGGATACTACAGATCAACAAAATTTAAAGGAGAGAGGTGGAGAGGCGAAGGTAGGCTGGAAAGTAACTTACCATGAGTAAAATATTTAAAATCCACTACAAATTTCACATATTCATACATCAGGGGTTCATTTGGATCTAAGCTGCCTCTTGCTAAATGGCAACAAAACTCTATTTGTTTTTCTGCTGAAATAAGAGAAAGAGAGGGAGACACAGACAATATTATTAGAAGCCTGCACTTTAGCTCACTCACATATTTAATTTATCTACCAACCCTGCTGCTATGGTATCTGAGCACACCCTGCTGGGATATTTTTGATACCCAAAAGTAAATATATAACTACTAGGAGCAATTATCAGCTGTTTCTGCTTCAGGAAATGTATTCTCACCCTTTTTTCTTGTCTTTGCAGTCACCCCAGTAAGCTGGGTGTGAAGCCTTGGCTGTACTGGTCAGCAGAATTTTCCCTTGACTTCATGGGTGCAGGATTTCATGCAAAGCAGTTACATGGTATTGCAGTACTCTGCTCTGGCACTGCTCAGTAGGACCCAGACCCAAAGGGCACTGAACTCACCCTAAGCCTTTCCATTAACAGTGCAGGGCACCTTGCCAAGCTCTAATCCAGTTTTCTGCCCCAAGTCTGAACTCTACAGATTAGACTGTGCAGCCTTCAGCCAGAGGGAAACCACCCCTGGGCAGAGCATCATCAGGCTGCTCAGAGCATCACCAGGCTGCTCAGCTCCCACTGATGCTCACGGGGCAGCAGGAAGGGGAGCCCAGTGCTGCTCAGTGACCTTGCCAAACCCACTGGGAAAGGGGTGGGGGCCCAGCACAGGCTTGGTGAAATGCAGGTGCTGGGAAGATGCTGCTGCCTGCTCTGTTCCTGGGGGCATTTTCTGAGGGAAAGGGACATTCTGAGGGTGGGACAGTAGCCAGCAGTACAGATACAGATGGACTGTTCAGATAGGAAGGCTGGTGCTTAAGCCACATCAGGGCTTCTCTTGTGTCCTGAAATATGCAAGCTTCCTAAGGAATAACAGCTCTGCCAAAACTGGGATTTCTCCAAATTACTCTTCCCCTAAGCCCTCAGTCTTTTCTCGGGCTTATTCTAGCATCTGGGAAAAAGCATGTACTGAGGGCAACTCCATGGGGCAAAGCAGACAGTAAAACAAAGACTGTCCTAATCAAAGAGCAAGTATTGGGAGCATATAGGAGTATTAGAGATGTGATGCACTAAAACCCACAAATGCAGCAAAACAGAAGTGGCAGGCAGGAGCACTAGACAGCTGGAGAGCTCTGTGCAGACTACCCTGGGAGCTGTTTACCTTTGGCAAACTTCCCTGACCGACAGACAAGAGCAGTGCTTACCATTCAGAAAATCAGCCGCAACAGGCTCTGTCATGAGCACATGTGGAGAAAGAAGCTTGTACACTTCGCTCTGCTCCCGCTCAGGCAGAAAGTTTAATATATTTTGGTCCACCAAATCTGACTGATACAAAAGAATGCTTTGTCATGTTCAGCAGGACAGCCTGACACAACCACATGCCTTTTCATCCCTCAGCAGAGCACAGATGCTGCTGGTCTGGTCTGGTCTAAGACAAGGAGGCCCCATCAATCTGCAGATGGATGTAGGGCAGAATATAGCCCTTAGGCTATTTTACCCCAGGATTACTATCTATTTGCAAAATGTTGAATGAGTCCCAGAGGTTGCCCTTCAGTTCAGACGGATACAGGCTAGAGAAGAAACCCTGGTACCAAAGGAATATAACATTATGAGAAGTGAAACATTTTCTTTGAAAACTCTTGCCAAGAAGAGGGAGAGCTCCTCTCCACATCCTCCTTTTGTTTTCTAGGCTGAATATCTGGCGAAATCAGCTTGACCTGCAAGTGATTCAGTGCTCATCAACCCATAAACCCTGAGTAAAGGAGTTCTACCAAAATGTCAGCACAGGTTTTTTCTTTACACACCAGAACATTCAGGTAACTGCATGCTCAAATTTTCCCTCATATATGGCATCCTTGGTGCTTCATGTTTGGCACCACATAAAGAGAAAAATGTTTCTTAGGGGCCAAGCTGAAATTTCTGCACCTGACAACTAACTGGTTTCTAGAAGTTCTCCCAGAAAACCCTGAGGCCACACATTTGTTACTAAAGGCTATGGGCTCAAAGTAGAAAAACCCAATACCATTAGAAGAGTATAGATTCAGTTCTGAAATAATATTTATATTATCTAAGAAGAGCTTCAGCATGGATTTTACAACCATAAGATTTTCCATTAACCTGGTGGGACAAACACCCCCCAGACCTTTAGACGTCCAGCCAAGTGATGAGCTATGAGTACAGTCATTTTGCATAGTTGGGGTTTTTTAAGCTAGCTCATAGACCCTGGGAGAGAATCTGTTATTCACAGGAATTTGAGAAACTCCACAAGAGTTTCTTGTTTGACCTCCTACCCACAGTCAGTTGCCTCTTTGGTTGGACAAAACCAATCTCCAGCCGTGCACTGACTGATTTGCATTAAGGATGGGAATATGCCTTCAATGTATTGCGTGGTCAGAACTTACCGGTAAGTGTCCTAGCAGAGACGAAACACTATCAGATACATAAATAATAATCCCATCAGTGGTAAGAGCAATGAGAAAGCCATCTAGTGCCTAATGATAATAGGCGGAAGAAAAAGAAAAAAACCAAAACAGAATTATGCAAGGGAAAATCTTAAAATATTTTAGGCTAATTCATTCTTTAGTGATACTTCTAACAGCTTAAACCAGCAGAAATTAATCATGGAAATGACAGTTCAATGTGGAAAAATAAAAATTACACATGCTGTCTAATTCAACATTCTTCTTATATTCTTATTTTCCCATTCTCATTATTATTAAATTGACTTGTATTATTCACCCAGTGAGTATTTATTTAACATGAAGTGAGACAGTGATGCTTAGAATTTCAACACCCACACAATCCTGGTGACTTCAGTCACTTCATTATGTGTTCTGAATTACAAACTCAGTGCGTAAGTAGATGTTAGATATCATCACAGCAAACCCAGCATTGTGGATGGATGGATGGATGGATAAGCAGAGACCAAAAAAAAGTACAATTATGTATTTTTAGCAATTTATGGACAATATGAAGAAGATCTAAAGCCTTGTTTATTTTGCTTAAACCACTGATTGGTAAGGCTAGTGACAAAACAATTTTAAGGCTTGTTTTGTTCCCCCTCTCTTATTCACAGTGGTTTCTGTCCCAGAGTCAAAGCTCTCTGTCCCTTTTAAGTCACTGCCTGTGCTCTTCTCCCTGGATGTTGTGTCCTCCCTATTCTTTACAACATCTCCTTGTACCATTTACCCAGTGTCTGTCCTTATTCTTCTCTAACATCAGGATCTGGGAGGTTTAATAGCTGGTCATCACTGTGCACAAAGCCAGCTCTTCTAAAGATACTGTTAGGCTGCTCTGCAGCTTAGCTACAGGGAGCCAAAGATGCAGCATTCACCATCTTCCCCACCTCACTGTCAGACTCTGCCTTTGCTCAAAATGAGTCCTCTCTGGAAAAAACCCAGATTTTAAGCAAAACTGTTTAATGGCCTACCAGAGTCTAGCAAGCCAGCATTTATTAAAGGGCTTGCTCTTCCCCACCACTTCCAATCTAAGGGGAGAATTTGTTTTGCTTCAGCTGAAACAAACTAGCTTGTTTGGTGAGAGAGATTCCCAGAAAGAATGAACAGACTCTTCCAGAGAGGTGAGTCATGACATCCTGATGAAAAGGAATAACTAAGACACAGCAGCACCTCCCAGCTCAGCCCAGCATGCACCCTTATTTTGGTGGGACAAAGAGCAGCAGCTGCCCATGTAGGGTAGGAGATGTCCCTGCCAGAGAAGTAATGTAGCACAAACTCAGGGCCACATCCTTAAGAGGAGAGAAATGTAGGCTTGGGGGGTGTTTTTAGATTGGCAATGCATTTTAGAGGTGGGAGTATCCAAGCTGTTTTCCTGAATGCACTTAAAGGCAATTCAAGCATAAGAGGCAGCACTCCCATCACAAGGACGGCAATGCACAGTCGGCAGCTGCAGAGGCAGCACAGGCGATGTTGACTAGCTAATGGGATGTGGGAGGAAGAGTGCTGCTCTGCTTTTTTCAGGTCCTTTCAAGTTTTTCCTAAACTGCCAGCTCTAGCAGCTCTTCTGAGAAAGGAAATTCTCTTTCTCCTCTCTCACCAGGCCAAATCTGGGCCAAATCAGTCTTCATTCCTAAACAAAAAGCCGTGTATCTTTAAGGGGAAGCAATCAAATTTTTAATTCTGTGTCTGCAAAGCATTTAGTACAACATTGGTCTCTGTCAGGTTTGTATTGTATGTGCCAGCAGAGTAGAAATCATTAATACTGAGACCTACAGGTGAAAAGGAACTGTATATCCCTGAACTACTACGCTGAACTGATTATTTCTCACTAATCTATTTAATTTCTTCTTACCTCTAACATCAACTGGGTGAACTCCTCGTTGCTAAGAAATGAAGGCTTCCAGTCTTGTCTAATCTCACAGGCTTCTGTCTGCGCTGTGATTTCTTAAAGAGAAAATATCAAAAAAGCAACATGACTCATGCTACTTTGATTTTTTTCATTTTCAAGTAACACTAGATTTCTTTAAAGAGGCTTTTAGAGGAATCATCCTCAGATCATTCTTCACACAAAGCCTTCTTGCATGCAACAGTCATTTTCCATGCCATCATGATACAAATGTATTAGAAATCAAAAAATGGAAATGGAGACATTTTAGGTGTCTTGAAGATAACTTTAAAAAATTAAGGTCAATAGGCTAATTTTAGAGCCATAGAGCATCCTTGTGAGTGTCTGCTATTCTGGAGCTGTTTCAAAAAGGCTCTCGTGAGTGCCCAGGCAGCAGGACAGGCTGACAGTCATCTAAACCAAGAGACCTGGGAAGATGGCGTAGAATCCCCTCTCCCCTGACTTTTGTAATGGGTGCTGTTCCTCAGCTTTTCCCTCCTCATGTTCTGTTTGAAAGTGCATAAAGCAGGCCAGGGGATGCAAAGGCCAGTGAGGGAAATGATGTCTCCACAGCAAAAAGCATACAGCACTGCATCTTTTCAAATCTGTCCATGTTTAACTGGTCAGCAATGTATTCAGCTCTAGCCCACTTCCTGAGGCCAACTGCTGAGCCTTATTCTGCCCCTCGCTTACACTCATGTCCTTTCTGGATGTCTGAGATGCTTGAGAAAAACAGGTTTCATTTTCCAAGTGGAAACTGGCTGCTGGGCAGTTGCAGAGCCAGCACCCTCCAATACCTTTCTGTTTCTGTAGGAAGTCGATGGTCCTCTGCAGTATTGTGGACTTGTCCATCTTGAGAGGGTGGCCGTGGCCCTGCAGCATTGTGCAAAGCTCTTTAATGAGGACATTGAACTGGTCTCTCCTCTTCTTCTCAGATTTGTTGCGTGATGCCCTGGGCGACAGAAACATAAATGCCACTAAGCAGAATGATGGACCTACAGCTCAAACCAGGGTGAGGTAAACTACCCTGCCCCAGTAAAACACTTTAAGTACAAGAATCTAAATTCTGCTTGGAATGTTAATTTGTCTAAAATTGGTCTTGCATACAAGGATTTTGTTGGTGCTTAGAGCCTTGTAGCAAGACTGGACTCACAGGCAGCAAGGAACACCTGGAGGTAACAAATATATTTGGGTTCATTTGGGAAAGACCACATCCTTACATACATTTCAGCAGCAGTTCCCACTGTTTCAAAAGCAGTGATGGTGAAGGTGTTATGGGAGAAATTCCTTCAGGAAGAGAAAAGTATGTTCATGCATGTTCATGTTTTGCTCTCTTAATTTTTACGAATTTTTTTTCTGCAGTTAGTACACACACATATAAACAGCAAAATGTGAAGGATTTCTCTGATTTGCACTTGCAAAAGGAGCTTATCAAGAGACAAGACAGTGCAGAGGGAACTAAACTGCAAAATAAAATCTTTTATGTGGTCTTGAAAATCTGCTGCTGTGATATATGAAACTGGGAATGTTAAGAGTCTGGCTGTAGAACTACAGACTAGTTTTTAGTTCACATTGATACAAATTAAGAATGTGTTATTAGGATTTTCCCCTACATTAAAAACGATAAAGGAGAAAGCAAATCCATTCAGTTTCTTCCAAAGTGTTCTTTCCAACACTCATATCTGAGATAACACTCTTTTCATACAACCTTTTCCAGTAGTAATTAATATGCTTTACAAGTGTATTCATGATGATACATACTTCCTGTGATCTAGACTGAGGGTGGCATGCAGAAAGCATTTCCATTCATATTCAGGTTGGCATTTGGATGTTCTCAGATTCAGCATTCACATTCACAGCCATCTCTGTTTTGGCACTTGTGTACAATGACTAAATAGAACTGAGCCAAGTGCTTCTCTGACAGGAGACTAACTCAGACCTGTGCTAAAGCAGGACTGCTAAGGGAACTCTACCCCAGGGGAGCAGTACTGCTTGATGCCAATAAAATCACAGGTCAGGAGTCCTGCTTCAAGGTAATAAACAGCCATGGGATAGCACAAGATCCTGAGGGCACAGCAATGTAATTTAAGGACCAGTCAGCCAGATAACCCATTGTAGGGGTGGCCAACCTCTGTGAGAAGCTTGAAAATGGTGACTTAAATTATGCTGCTTGTGGTCAGCTACAGGTCAGTCTGTAAACTATGTGGGAGCTTTGCCTCTGACATCAGTGGGGTCAAGTTCTTTGTCAAGCACTGGACAACACAGCATTTACAATTCTCCTCCAGAAGTGCATCCCATCGTACCTCTTTGCCCTGTCCTTCTCATCTTCATCCATCAGTTCGTTTACACAACACAGGGCTCTGCAAGGAAAAGACAGCAGTACTTAGTGATACATATTCCCTGATCTTGCTAAGAAAGCCAAAACATGGAGTATACTGGTTAGTACTCTAAGACCTCCTGGATATCCCAATCTTCCCTTTCCCAAATTCTACTTTTGGTATGTCCTTCCTTGCTTATTCACTCAGCTACTGAGGCATGGGAAGTGAGACCACTGCTATATGCTCAAGCATCGAGTACAACAACATGACTTTAAAGGAAAAGATCTAAAAGCCAGCAGCCCCTCAGCCTGCCTTTGTACTGCCCTCTGAGCCAGGATAGTGAATCCTGCTGAAGCACCCATAGCTGCACAGGAATCAGCAGCTTCCTTGCAAATGTGAGAGCAAGAAAGAGAGAGATCTGACCTGGTGTCTGCATCAGGCAGCACAACAGCTGGTCCTGTTTTGGGAAATCAGATAGGCTAATGGTTGATTTCAATCACTGTGCTGCTTGAAACACATCTGAGATTTCTTTTCCAGTGGAAGGACATAGGAGAAAGAAAGAAACCGTGCTAGTCCCCTAAAGGATTAGTATTAGACAACAGGAGGGTATTATCAGGATATCTAAGAGATGATATGATAGACAGGTTCATCCAAAGCATCCTGCAGCCAGTGACTGCTGCTTGCACTGATGGACTTCTCCCACATCATCTGAGCTGTGTCCTTGGATTCATATCCAAGGCTTCCATTTAAAACATCCTCACCTGGCACTAACCAGGGAAGGAGAACAGCCGGCAACAACTCCTAGTAAGGACACAGTATTCTCGAGTCCTAGTAAATGATGGAGAACTCAGCACAAGGGTAACTCCTTCACTGGTGACTTCCTTTCTGTGACTCAGATGGGCTGAGTCTGAGGGACAGAAAGCCAGGGAGGTGCAGGTGAGGCAGCTGCTGTCACTCCATGCCACATTGCCCAGGTCAGCTCTGCTGGATCGCACCCCCTCAGACACCTCCAAAGAGGAAATCGCACCAGTCCCCACCACCAGTACCAATCTGCCCCCCACCTCCAGTGAACACTTTCCCTGCAAAACCCTCCCATGCTGCCCAGAACTCAAGGGACATTTTTGAATAGGTACATCCAAAAGATTTCCTCTCTTTTGAGACTACTCCAAGCTCAAACAACTTGGTAGACATAAAAGTAACACAAAATAGAACCACCCACAACTGTCAGAAAGTCAAATATGCTGCTCAAAGCAACAGCTACAAAATTTTATCCTACCTTCCCTGCTCCAGGGTAAGGATCTCCCTCCCTGCAGATGACCTGGGCAGAAGAATGAATTCTTTTATTATGCATGCACTCAGAGAGAGGGAGTGGTTCTCACTGCCTGAGTCACCAAAAGCTACAAGCCAAATTAGAAATTACCTGTTTTATTCCTCAGATTCATCAGTCCAGACTGACAGAGTGGGATTAGCACTTCTTATCACCATGTAAATAGAGATGGAGAAAAATTAATCCTGGAAGGAAAAGCAAGTCCAGTTAAAACACAGTTGCAGGCAAGACTTAGCCTAGACAGAAGCAATCACTTCAAGCTGAGAAAAGTCTACCACCACAATTTAGAAACAAGCCCAACTATGACTGATGAAAGCTCAGCAAAGCCTCCAGCAATGGGAGCTGGACCAAGTTCTCAGGCTCCTGGCTCTGTGGGCACCACCTACTGCCACAGAAGCAGCCTGGGAAGGCCAGCATGACCTCTCATGTCCAAAAAGCCATGTGACCCAGCAGGGTGGCAGAAGCACAGTATTCTCGAGTCCTACTGGCTTGGAGCCACTGAGAGTCAACCGGAGTCCCTCCAAAGTATGACAGTTTTCCTGGTGTGCTGTGAAAACCAGAAGTCTGTTCTGTACCTCATTTATCAAATCTTGCAACAAAAACCTCCTTCAAGACAAACATGATTAGCAAAAGCCAGCACAAGCCACAACCACCCACCTTAGGGCTTCCCCTTAAGATTTGCTACTGATGGGACACACAAAATCTACGAAAAATCTCATGTAACTCCTGACACCCTCAGTGAGTGAACCTGCAACTGGAAAGAACACCTGTGTAGCAAACTTAAACTCAGTGGAGCTGCTCTGTCTCTGTTCTTACAGCGATCGTACACTGGCCAAGTTACACATTTTTATTCCAGTTCAAAAGGAGCATGTGATTTTTTTTGTTACCCTGTTGAGCTGAGGCACTTATCACTGCTGCTCGTCCCTCAGTGCTGTTCAATCAAAATCACACAGTTGTTTCTTCTCTAGAAGAATGACCCCTACAGAAATCTTGGTGACTTGGGATAAGTTCAGAGATATATAGGTATAAAGAAAACTAATTTTAACGCAATGGATTAAATGATAAAAATTGCTTGTGGATACACAGATCTATCACAATTTTTCAGGGAATGTTCTTTGTATGCAGACTTAACCATGTAAAAATTCAGCTAGAGAAAAGGATTTTCCTGAGCTTGGAGTGCAAAGCATTATTTTATAGAAACTTTATTTTATGGAACCTTTGCCCACGGGTTGTCTAACAACTGAAAGCTTCTGAGAAGCCCAGTGGGTTTTCTACCTCATTAGTGTGGTTGGCCTCCCACCCAGCTGGAATAGCAGCAAGTTGAGTGAAGCTATTTGGTCACCAAGGAGTCAACAGTCCAGTTAATGCTCACAGAGTCTGAACTGGGAAATGAAGCCTGGATTCTCCAGTCTCCAGGAGGAGCTTATCACTCTGCTGCAGTACAGCAGAGGTGAGCTGCCAGGGGAAGAGGAATGAGGCTTCCTAATGAATGTGAGCAATGCCCTCAGCCAACACCAGACTTCAAGGAGCTCACAGAATAGACGGCCATAAAAGAATTCACAGGCCCAACCATATAGAGTGGCTTTTTGCATGATGCAGCAGGATGGGGAGCTAGAAAAAGTCTTAGTAGAAGACACATAAGGACAAAATAATCTTAACCGGATTAAGCACTTCAGGACTACATTTAGCTAAGTGCTTTTTGTCTTGTTATGAGACAGAGCTAAATATAGTAACCAGAATACTTAAGAATAGTTTCATAAGGGTTGTATACACTCCTCAGCCAGATAAGGCACTTAGCACTACTGACAGCAGTATGTCTGCAGGTTAAGAGTATTTTAAATAGCTCCAGATAGAATCTCTTTGACCTTAACTGTATTAAGCAGAGGGATCAAAATTTATTTATTGGCTCCTGAAAATCCCCTTCTGTAACACTTTGAGAGAGGGATTCCTGAACTCTGTGGGCAGGTAAAGAGGAAACTTGTCAGTGCTGCTGGCACCATTTCTCATCCCACCTACAACAGGTGAGGATCAGCTTTCTCACAAAGCAATGCACATCCATCACTGCTTAATGCCGTCTGTAAAGGGAAATGATTTTTTTTCTTCCTTTGTACAGGAAGTCTCAAAAACCCCTCATAGTGTTTTAAGGGCATGTTATATTTTAGACTTTTCAAATATCACAGCATTTGAAGTTGTTTCCAGGGTTACAGAAAAGGCAATGTAGCCAAATGACAGTCTTAACAAGACAAATGGGCTTTGCAGACAACAACTAATAGTTAAAGCATTATTCCATGCTATCTGCCATATTCTGGCACATTTTTTAGTGAAGAGAGAATGGCAAAGGGAATTTTTTATTTATTTTCTGTTTTGCAAAACTATCTGACTTCAGGAGCTATCCAAAACTGCAAACCTGTAACTAAAGAAAATGTTTATTTATTGACTTGCTGCAAATCATCAAAGTATTAACATTACCTTAAGATAATTCTTAATGGAACAGTCAGACCTGTGTCCTGAAACCAACAGTTCCTATGAACGTTTCATTATAGGTTAAATTTTAATTATTTGGTTATGTCACTGATGGCAAGGCAAAGATAGTTCTACGAGAGATGCTGCCCATTTCTTTGTGATCAACAATGAATAAAGCCTTCATCCATCACCTAAAGGTGTCTCTGAACCCACATGATTTGATTGCTTTTCCCAAGTATAACAACAGGTTTAATGAAAAACATTCTTTATGCATCAAAACTTTGTTCTGCTTGTATTTAAATTTTCAGAGAATTTTGCATTAAAGTAACATATGGCAGTTAGGGAGTCTTCAAATCTATATTGTAGGAATCATTTTAATTATGGAAATGTGCTGTGCTAATAATTTACACAGACTTTGCATGCAATGAATTCATCAGAGAGCCCTCAATTACAAGATGCAGCACTTTGTGGCACAATGCAGTCATAAATAAGAGAGATAACGCATTCTCCAGCAATATGATTTGTATGTCAGTATGCCAACGTTTCATTATTCTTGAGGCAACAGGAGGGCACAACTGTGGTTGGCAGCAAAACAGCTGATTTAAATTTTAAAAGGCAGTATCTAACCTCTTCTGATTCAGCTATTAGATGCTTTGTAAATGGCATTTGAAAAACCAGTGTGGCTGAATCCCTATGGTTGTTTAGCATAGGAAGGATGAGCACCTCTGCTGATGCCCAGCAGTCCTGAAGTCCCGGCCCTGCTGCCGGCGCTGTGCCACCCAGCCTGCACTCCTGGCCATCCTTGTCACACAGACACAAATGTTTGCCCCAGTGCCACAGTGAGTTGGCCAGAGTAGCAGCAGTAGCTCGGCAGGGCTGTGGCATTCCCACCCCCGGAGCACCCACAGGGCACGGCCTCGCCACTGCTGTGTCACAACTCAGTGTGAAGGCACCACGCAGATTCACAAAGACTAAACCAGGTGTGGCTAAGGAGTTGCATATCTGTGTTATTTGATCTGCTTGCTTAATTTTTTCTGCTTGTATTTCACCCTCCCCTCTCCTTTCCTTGCCATGCCTTGCCTTCTGTTATTCTTCACTCTTTCTTGCCCTTCCCTCACTTATCCCCCTTACTTAACATCCATTGGATCACAGTTCAGAGAATTGGATCTCTCTTGAACATGATTTCTCTCCATCTTGTTGTTTCTTATATCACCTGCCTTCATCTTTCCATTGCTTTTCCTTCTCTATATTCTTCATTTTCCTCTTCTCAAAAGAGGAAAAAATGTACAATGATCTCAGTTTTGATAATCACCCAGCCAATTCACTGGGAGAACTTGGCTTGCCCAGGTCTGAGGCACACATGACTGACAGGTTCTCTTCAGGAAAACAGGGCCTTAGGAATAACGCTGGTGAGGATCTGATGGGTTTTGGCTCCAATGACACCTTGGTCCAGTTCTGGAGCACTAGGTCCTGTCCTGCCTGACAGCTCCCAACCCCAGTTTCAGACCCTCTTTCGAGGAACTGGGATCTCCCTGAGGTCAGTGGTAGAGCTGTGCAGCTCCAAGCTTTGCAGAAACACCACCCTACATCCACAGCGTGCGGTGGCTGAGGGAAGTGGTACAGCACAGCACACCCATTCACAGCAGCAGCACACCCTGGAACTCTTTGGGGGTACTATGACTGTACCTGTATTTTCACATAGCATCTTTGCTTGCTAGAACATGGGTGATGGTAGTCAATGGGTGAGAGAACCAAATGTTCTGTGTTTCCCAGTGCCAGAAGTGCACCTTTTGTCCCACTATTGTAACCATTGCATCTCAATGCACTTACTTATCTAACAACATACTCTCCCCTGGTTTATTGAGCTCTAAATTTAGCTTGTTACCTGTGACAGATTTATGACTACATTCATTGTAGCAGTAATAGCTTCAAAAAGAAGCTAAGAGGTGCCCAAAGAAAATGGATTATACAAAACAATTACACCATAAAAAAGGCTGTAACGGAACACTGTGATTCAGCACAGAAGTGAAATGAAAGTTACAGACAGGAACAATGGTGGTGTGTTGGTTTTTTCGGTGGTTTTTTTTTTCTTTCTTTTTTACCAGTATATGATGCTTCTGAAAAAAGAAAGGCAGAAAAAGATTAAAAACTAACAGATACTTGAAGATACTTGAAAAGAAAACATGATTACTGGAACATTTTGTTCTCTAGAATTTTTGTCAGATCCTGGCGAAAACAGCCAGCCAAGTTTGTTCTGTTCTAGCGAATTGCTGAACCTTGCAGGGTAAAGATACAATACTGTAGAATATTATTCTAAATGTCTCTGGGGTTTCTGTAACAAGAAAAGCATGCATCTAATTAATTCCACCAATTTGTCTAATGGCCCCTTAAAATTCCCAAAACATGGCAAAAAGCAGAATGCTGATTCACAACCCTAAGAAATACAAAACTGTACTTTGCGTACAACCAGGGTAGGATAAGAATGCATATGCAAATAATACTTCTGCTGTCTTGAGTGGATACCTGTGTTCATTTGTAGCCATTCAGTTACTACAGGAAAGGTAAATAAATGTATGTTGTAGTATGAAATGATGATAGCCAACCTATAAAGAATTCTTTACCATACCTGACTCAGACAAAGAGCCAAATAATCCTCAAATAATAACATGGCTTTCCCTCGTGCAGGATGAGAGCAAAGGTAGTTGTTCACAGTCAGTCCTTCAGCAGCAGTTGAGATTGTGTGTTTTCATGGGACTACTTCCAGGAAAGGTACATAGAGAATGGTCAAAAGTCTTTTGAACAGAATGTTCTCCAAAATTTCCAGCTCTTAAAACTCTGCTTCTGTTTCTGGCTGATCCAAATGATGCAAAGGCATGTGTGTGGGGGTGAGTGCATAAACACATATTTTACTTCAGAGCAATTTGCAAAAAAATACCGAGAGCAAATTCTACCCAGGAAAGCAGTGGTGACATTCAGGCTGACTCCTGCAGCGCTCGCCTTCTGATGCTGGGAGTTAAGTATGGTTATTTGTGCTGGGTGCATGGGAAGTGAGGTGAGCAGAGCTCCCTCACTCCTGCCTCAGGCCACTTCCTACCATATTCACTTCTCTGGCAAATCACAAAGGAGTGGGGGGTGTGAGAAGGTTAACCCAGTAAATTTCAACAACGAAAACAGTGACTTAACAAGCTGAAACAGTCCCTTCCAAAGCTATTGATTCTCCAGCTTAAAAAATTCAAACACCATCTGATCATAAACCTGGTGTTGAAATTCTGGCTCATTTCAGAGGTTTCATTCAGAAAAGTTTTAACACTATCAGAGCCAACCAGAGACGGACGTTTTCAAAAAGAAACCAGCACTCTGCTCTGTTGGCAGTGTTATCTTCTGCAGAACTGCCTGTGAAGCTGGTGCTGGGGTCCCTGACCTCTCCCGCTGCATTTTGAGGGATCTCCAGCCGGAGCAGGGAGCAGGGAGCAGGGATGTGAGGACTCCCTGGGAGGTGCTGTGCATTACTCCCACCAAGAGGACATAGCTTGCATCAACTGCACTGGTGGCATTAAGTGAGGTCATCAGGTCCTTTTTCAGTTTTGGGTTTTGTTTTGGCAACAAGGTAGGTATGAGGACAAACATGTCAAAGCTGCCTGTTTGGATATATCACCTGGAAATCCCTCTTGTAATTCCTCTTCTCTTCTATTTACTACGGGTGAAATCTTCCTAAGCAGAGAGCTACATAAAGTCTATGTGTCATTAAATTTCCTACTTTTATGCCTTGAGCTCTCCCTGTGCACAGAATAAATGTAATCATTAGATAGCAAAGAAAATCAGTGATCTAATTAAACTAAATACCTTCTCCTCTACTTTTCTGAGTACAACACCCCCAGCAACTACCAGTTCATTGAAAGAGACAATAGTAGGATTCATGTCCTTAGCTGTTCTCTTTTTCTCCTCAAACAATACATTTTTTGCTTTGTTTCTTCTTTGCCTTTCTCCATCTTGTATATAAAATGCATTTCAGATGTTTGAGGATAGTAAAGATAAGGAGATGAGCACTTGTGCGTTGTGTTTGCTTGTACTGGAGGTTGAACCCATATTGCAAAAAAAAAAAAAAGTGAGGCCTCAGGGGCTGCTTGTCTTGTACAGTAAAAGCAGAGGCCTTCAGCTGGGTCAGAAGCAGGTCCTAGGTGGTTCCAGGACTACACTGCAGAAGTGCTCTGCTCCAGTGGGGCAGAAACCCTGCATATGACTTGGCTTCTACTCCCAGTCTGCAGGACCAGCAGATGGTAGGAGCTATTTGTGGACTGGAGGATTTTCTCTCAAACATGAACATCTTCAGTCTACAAGCATTACTGCCTGGCCATCACTCTATAAATGTGCTTCAGCTCACTTTAAAGCCTGATAGCAGCCACAGTTGACCCTGGAGTCAGGATGCAGCCATGGAAGTGATGTAGTCAGCACCCGTGAAAGCAGGAAGAGTCTAGCAGCTCCCCAGCCCACTTCAAGATAAGGAGATTGATACTATCAGAACTCTTCTACTACCTGAGCAGATGTTTAGCAGAGCTACTCCACACCTGCACAACAGGTCTGCCCCTCTCTGGTGTGCTCAGACTGACTGTGTGTGACACAAATCAAAGCCTATTAGAAGCACAGAGCTTGTTACACCTGCATCACCCTGACTGTGATCAGTCCTATATCTCTGGATTATCCTTCCAAGAAAGGGCAATTCAGCTTCTCCTCTGCTGCTGTTGGGAACAGGTAGGATGGCAGCCGGATGGGCAGGATGCTGCACAAACAGTCTGCAGACAGCCAGCAACCTTTGGCCCTGTCATTTCTGCACTTCCTTAGATCCATTTGGTCCTCTACACAGTCTGCGGAGCCCTTAGGCTGGTGAACTCTTGGAAGTCTGGTCCTTGTTCAGCATCCTTTGATTTCTACTGAACAATGTCTACTTTTCTGACACTTTGCAAGCACCTTGCTGTCATCCTTTCTTCTGTCTAACGCTTTTACATCAGGAAGTCTCAGCACATTCTACAAACACAGTTATCCATCCTTGTTGTACAAATGAGGAAAGAGGGGCACACATTTTAATTCTGTCTCCTTTTTACAAGTGTCCCAGTTTTGGGAAGCTGAATTTGAAACAGTGAATGCAGTTACAGCCTAATTTTCAGTAATGTTGAAATTTGGCATAAGCACCTACAAATACTGAACATTTTGGAAAAGCTCAACCTAAATCATTGACCAAAGGTCATGCAGCAGATTTAAGAAGTGAATCCAGATGTCCTGATGATTAGCTCTGTCTATTGGCATTCAGTCAAGTCCTCTGTCCTAAAATAAGCTTCCTGAAGCATCTAAGACTACAATCTTAGAACTCCCTTAAATATGCAGCACTGGTAAGACCTGATTTTCAAATGAAGGAGGGGGGGAAAAACCCAGTTCATTATTTTTTCCTCAAGTGATCACTAAATGACCAATGAAAGGGCAGCTCAGAGTCATTTAATCTCAAACTTCTTCCTATAAATAAAAAAGGGAAGACTCCGCTTCCTTTTCAAACAACATGAAGAAAAAATATTCTGCCTCAGTAATTCTAGACCTGAGTAATTAAATCTGCTCTCTGTTGCAATCTGTTTCCCATGTGTATCACCAATCTGGAATTTCTGGAACTCAATACATAAGGAAGCTATTCAATAAAAGGAAATACTACGACAAAATGATTCAAGATAGGTCTGAACCAGATTAAAAGACTCCGTATACCAGAGAAGAATCCAGTTCCTTATTCAGAGTTCAACTTTTCCATTTCCACCAGTATCTCAAACCAAACACTGCAAAAACAATGATCTCCCAGAGCCAGACCACCTCTCACCTCTGGTTTGGAGGAGAAGAAATGAGGAAACAAGTTGAGGAGACCTGCAGTGGCATTGCAGCAGAAGTGGAACAGCGCTATCTGTCTGTACAGTTTAACTGCTCAGCAGAATAGAATAGAACAGAATATTTCAGTTGGAAGGGACCTACAATGACCAGCTAGTCCACCTGTCTGACTACTTCAGGGCTGACCAAAAGTTAAAGTATGGTATTATGGGCATTGTTCAAATGCCTCCTAAATGCTGTGAGGCTTGGGAAATTAATCACCTCTCTAGGAAGCCTGTTCCAGAGTTTGACCACCCTCTTCTTAAAAAAAAGCTTCCCAATGTCCAGTTTAAGTAAAAAAAACTGTGAGAAAATTATAAAGAGCTTTAGTAGTTAAAATTCAAAGTCATCCCTGAGAGCTCAGAGTTATAGCTACTTATGCATTAAATGAATATCAAAGAATTCACTGCAGCTGAGCTAACTGACCTCATTTTACATCTTTGGCTTCATGCATTCAAGCTCAAGCATAAGAAACTTCCTCACCTTCTTAGTGTGTTTAATTCTGGAGCATTCCAGGTATAATGTGCACCTAAGTCAAAAGGAATTTTAAAAAATCCTTTAAATTTCAAAATTTGTCTTATCCTCATTTGGCTCCCAGAACTTCAGCTGCTTTCCTTAAATGATCTGTTCACATCTGCTCTCCAGCTGAGCTATGTTCATGCCCCACTGACCTGACTGCTGCCATCTCTGTAATCTTGCAGCTGAGAATAACCAGCAATGCACTTGGTGCCTGCAAGTGTCAAGAGCCTTTCAAGAAGGAGAAGGCAGAAAAGAGCCAGCCTTTATATAACAGGGAAAAGTAGGATTTCAGAGAAAAAACATTGTTCGGCTAAGGTGAGTAAGGGGAGCTGCACGCCTGAAGTGTCCTAGTCCAGTTCCCTCAGGCAGTGAGAACTGGAGGTGTCAGCATCCTGCAAGATTACTCTCTGCAATGGCAGCTGGCAGATATTTTCCTAATAGAGAGCACAGCAGCATCATTCACACTCATTTGATTCTAGTTGCTGCTGTTCCTATTCAAACTTGGCTAATCCGATCAAGTTATTTCTTGGCCTGTGCCTTAACGCTGAGTAAGTAAACACCTCTCACAAGGTCTGAGCCCTCTTGTTTCAAGTGCATGATTAAGGGCTAGACTTTAGCATTATTGTGAGAAAGCCCACTTCATTACTTGCAATTTCCAAAATCACTCACAGGTGTCTTGAAGTGGCACTTTTCCATCCAATGTTTTACTCCCTGCATTACAAATACATAACACGGTTGCAAAGGGGCTCAAACACCAAATGTACATTTGTGTTTCAGCTGCCCTAAAGAATGGCTTTTTGAGCTGAGAATAGCTCATAATGGCACCACTTAGAGACTATGATGCAAAATATTTTCTGTGGCTACCAGACCTTCTCCACAGATGTCTCTTCTTGTTTACTATTAAGAAGACAGATGATAAATATAGTCAGCAAATGCATTTTGGACAAAGTTGTACTCATTTGTAGTATTTGCATTAAGTAACACTAGAAGACTTATGCAACAGAAAAGATGTTGACCCAACTGTATTTTCTTCTCTGGTACACCAATGATGGATTTGAACTATTGGAGTTTACAATTTTTTTCCAAGAAGAATTGTTGCCACTTATGCTGGTATTGCTAATAATATAATTGGCACTGGTAATAATGTAACTGGGGTTTTTTCTCCTTTTTTTTAAAACACACCCCCACACTTCTCTTTCTTTTCTCTGAGGTACTTTTCACTTCACATCCAATATTGTCTTTTGCACTATCTTGCCCACATCACTTCTCAACTAGCTCCTCAAAAGATGGTTTATTTCTTTGGAAAGCTTCAGGAATAAAGGAATATTTCAACAATTAACTGCAATCATATTCATCATCCTGCATGGTACTATGGATATGCACTAGAAATATAATGAGAAAGTAAAACTTGCCTTCAGGAAGAAGAAAAGAGAAGATAAACATCCACAGATCTTTCTCTCCTTACTTTCTTACCTTTTTTAGACTGCAAATATGTCAGTCACTGGAATACTTTCATACTAGGTCATTATTGTTACACATATTATGCATAAGGACCCAAGGCCTCATTCTGTCGTAGAAAAGCTATTCACACACATCCTTTTTTCCCCTTGCAGTTTATTTGCATGGCTGGCTGGATAATCAGCCATAATAACAAAATATGACTCAGCATGGCTGAACATCCAATTCACTTTGGGGATTTTCTTGGAAGGTTTTTTTTTTAACTATTGAAGACCAGAAAAGATGTGTCCCTCCCAGATAATGTTAATGTAAAAAACATTTGATTAATGGTCAGGGGAAAGGGAATGGATCAAGCAGCAACATTTCGACTGCCATGCCCTCAAAGAGGGTCTGGCCTTCTTCGGCTGCTCTGACCAGTGCTGCAGGGTGCAGGGTCCTTTGTCCCCCACTGCAGCATGAACAGGGGGATTTCTCACAGAAATCCCCTCCTCAGGGCAGAGGGAGCATGCAGGACAGAACTGGTCACATTCCTCAAGGATGGGTACCTCTGATACTAGGGACATACGTGTTTTTCTGGACATCTAAATTCTGTCTATGGGTTATTACAATTGTGCAAGCACATAGAATATTTTAAAATATGGTTTATTTCACATCTGCAATAGTCTAGTACAAAGAATTCTCCTAGTATCAGTCAAAACTAAGACTCCAGTATGACCACTAAATGAAATATGTGGGTCCCTCTCTCTCAAAGGATAACTCTCCTGTACTAAAATAAGTTAATGGCAATAGCAGTGGACACTGCCATCCTGCTGAGCAATCCTGGCTGTATGGATGTGACTGACAAAGATGGTAGATCTGAACCTATCGACACCTCTGGTCCCTGGTTTTCAAGTAAGAGACCAGCCGAGCTGAAAAGGCTGCAGTGTGAGAACATATTTCACCCGGGACAGAGTGAAAAGAGTATTTAGAGCCTGGCCCTTCATTTAGCCAGATCCATTGGCACATGTCTCTGTTTTTAACCATCTGTGTAATTACTGGGCGAAAACAGCAGGATTTATTTGTGTTTTCCAGAATTAGGGTAAACATGAGTTTTTTACCTAGGGCTTTCCTGACCAAAGCACCTTACATTGTATAACCATATACTAACAATGTCTGTTACTGTATTTAACAGAAAAAATTAGGCTGGCTGAGAAAATCCACATTAAAATCAGCTGATGAAAAGAATCACACCGCATGTACATGCATCAAAAACACATGGAGCTTATTTCTGTGATAATCTGACTATGTAATACCACCAAGGCCAGCAAGATTCCTGACAAACATCCACACAGGAGCATGAAGCCAGTAGCAGAAGTTAAAAATGCCCATGACCTTTATCTGGCAGTCCCAGTTTCCTCAGAATTCCACACCATGTTTGAGAGGCAAACATCATCTCCACTCCCATTCTCCTTCCTTAGTGCACTGCTTACATGTACATCTGTTAAAAATCACAAGCAAGCTACACAGTAGTTTAACTGAAATGCAAACAGGGAAAACATTCAATTAGGCAGAGAGAAAATCTAACTTCCTCCTTCCTTTCCTTCCTCTCATCAGCCTTTCTGCAAGAGACCAGTACTGAAACTCTTATCTACTTCAAAACTGTTATTACACCCACCCTGACTTAATGCCAGTTTCTTCCAATTTAATTCACTTTTGTTTTTAACACGTGAGAAGCACAAAACAAACAAGAAATTGAAGCTGTGTCCTTAATTATTGCTTATGTAGAGCAAGTGCTTCAAAGAGCCAGCAGAGATATGAAGCAGCCACTGCCCGTAGGGGCACAGAGCACCTACTCCTGGCTCAGCCACCACACAAGGGCTGTGCTCACCACCACAGCTTGGCACCAACAGGGCAGTGCAAAGCCGAGGCAGAGGATGGGTGCTCAGGCTGTCATCTTCCCCTCAAAGCCAGAATTTACTCCAGTGCCATGGAGATTCTCCCAGTGGCAGGATCTCCAGCTTTGTGCTCATCCCAAGGACAAGTGCTGCACACTGCAAACTGGGCCTGAGGGGGTCATGTTTTAGGGATGTTAAAGATTGTGATTCTTCCCCTCTACTCTGCCCTCATGAGATCCAGCCTGGAGTTCTGCATCCAGCTCTGGGTCTTCAGCACAAGAAAGACGTGGACCTGCTGGAGGAAGTCCAGAGAAGGGCCACAAAAATGCTGAGAAGGCTGGAGCACCTCTGCTATGGAGACAGGCTGGGAGAGCTGGGGTTCTTCAGCCTGGAGCAGAGACAGCGCTGGGGAGACTTTATTGTGGCATTCAAAGACTAAAGGGAGCTTATAAAAAAGAGGGAGAGTGACTTTTTACATAGGCAGATAGTTATAGGACAAGAGGGGATGTTTTTAAACTAAAAGAGATTAGATTTAGATTAGATATTAGGAGGGAATATTTCACTGTGAGGGTGGTGAGGCCCTGGCACAGTCTGCCCAGAGAGGCTGTGGATGCCCCATCCCTGGAACTGCTCAAGGCCAGGTTGGGTGCGGCCCTGAGCAACCTGGTCTGGTGGAAGTTGTCCCTGCCCATGACAGAGCAGTTGGAATTAGATGATCTTTAAGGTCCCTTCCAACCCAAACCTTTCCATGATTCTCTCTGGCTGTCTTCAAAGTGAGCCCCTGGTTACAATCAGTGCTGTTATAAAATGTAATCCAAAGTACCTAAACTTCTTTCTTCTACGCTGAAGTTAAAATGAATAAGAAATCACATACAGTGCTACAAAATGCTTCTCTTCAGCCTCAGAAGCTTGTTTACCATTGCTGTAGTAGCTGAACTGCTGAATGAAATATTTACAACTATTCATGCAATCAAACTCATTTTCCTTAGGAAATAACTGATTAGGTATCTCACATCTGTTCCTGACAATGATTTAAGCCTCTTCTGATCCCTATCTAGACTTGACATGAATGTTAATGTTTTAGAAACTATCATCCTTAATAGGAGGGTGATGACAGACTCTCTGGGTCTGGTGGTGGTTGACTGCAATGGGGAAGCTCTGCTGCATCTGCAGGTGAAGGATGACACAATCAGCCCACAGTTTTCTCTAACCTTGTGACCCAGGGCCTGGGAATCCTGGCAGGAGACTGAAGCTAGAGTAGAGCTTTATGCAGAATTATCTTGAGAATTATCTTCCTATCCCTGTCAAAAGTTTTTAATATCTCCCAGATGCTTGCTTCCTTTATGCAAAGCAGCAATCCTGCTCCGCCACACTCCAGCATTGCATGTCATCCTTTCAGCAATGTTTCCCCATCAGGGCACTTTGATGGAAGCTGCTGCAAGTGTTGCAAGGTTGTGAGAAAAATCAGCTGCTAATAAAGCTGATTAACACGATACCCTCATAAAGCATGATGTTCATGTCAGGAAATAAAAAAAAAAATAAATTACACATTTTTTTTCTCAAATAAAAGCTGTTTCATGGGTAAAGAGTCAATGCCAATGCACTACTGGAGAGAGAAATATAATGTTTAGTTAATCTAATTCATCCAGTAATCCTCTTTTACACAGGAAGTTTATTAAAAAAAAGGTAGCAAAAAAAGTAGGAAAAAGAAGTATTTATCTGAATATACTGTTTATTTCTGCAAGAGCAAGGGAGAAATCTTCCTCCCTTTAAGTTCAACTGCAAAGCTCTGCCACATTGTGCCAAGGATTCCAATGACAGAAAAGTTGGTCTCTTTTCCTGTTCCTTCTGTTGAGGTTGATAACTGGGCTTCCTAAGTTCTGACAAGAACAACTAGGTCAGAAGAAAACTTTTGGCAACACTTATAAAGTTTTACTTCAAGGTCTAGGGACTAAAAAACAAGTGAAGTAAATGAACATTTGCCTGCAAATGACCTTGCAGAGCTGCAATTCAAATAGAAATGAAGTCTATGTGTCTGAAGAGTAATCTCTGAAACAGTCAGAAATGCTGCATAAAAGTAGATTTCAAACACAATCCAAAGAAGATTAAACTGGCAATTCGTCTCTCTCAGGAATTCTATACATCATAAATAGGCATTATGCCTTCTATGTAAAGTAGCCCATTATCTGATTTAATCACCAATATCTCTTCTTATTCAAACAATTCAAATGAGACTATATTAGAAAATCCCAGAACAGTTTCCTTAGCACTGCAACTCTTGAAATAAGTTGATGATTTATATTTATAAAATTTTACTTACTGTGCAACTGAATTTATGTTTGTTAATACAATACACTATCTCTAAGGACAATTTTTAAGAAAGATGCTATCCCAGCTGGATAATTTATTAATATTCACATGCTTTCCTTTAAAAAAAATCAAAACACAGAAGTTGTTCTTGTTGGCCTTAGTCTTTTTTTCAGCCCTCAAGTGAAAAAAGAAATTCTGCTCTAGTCACAACAGTTTACTACCAACAAACTAATCATTCTAACATTTCCAGACTCCATTCTAACACTCCTTGCCTTTTTAACTATGAATATATCCAATATAAGGAATTCAGCTCCAGATTCAAAACATGTGCCCCAGAGAAGACAAAGTTCTGACTCAGCCTCATTTCAGGTTTACAAGTGGTTTAGTGGCAATTTTAGTCCATTGCATTTATTCTTCTCTCATCTTAGGCAATGGATCTTTGCCCTTTCCAGACAATATACCAGGACTATTGCAGAATCATGTACACTTCCCTTCTAACAACATTCTTCTGGGGGCCTCTCCTTCCATACTCTGACTTATTTCCAGAAAGTTGAAATTGCAGACAATTTTCCCATGTAAGATAATTTTCAACAAGGCTTCCTGAGTTGTACAAACTTCCCCAAACAATAGACTGCAGCTCCAGTCCCAGTAAGACACAGATACCAGGAGGTCTTGCCATTGAAAGGGCAAGTCCCATGAGATGTGAAGATGCCTCAGATAAGAAAGTGTCTTCTCAGAAGTCCAGGCTGCAGCAGAATAAGCAATAAGAATGGTCTGACCCAGGACTGTCACTCAAGGGCCAGCGTAAGCTTCCTCTGCAATTACACAGCTCCACATCACTGCTGTGTGGGAGGTTAACCCCAGAGTTTATGATGGAAAGAAAATACAGTAACTCACTTTTCCTGTGTTGACACATTGTCTCCACTAATGAGAAGGCTCAGCCCTCTGCATACGCAAAATTAAACAGAAAATGTAAGTGTTAAGATTAGCACAAAGAGTTTGCTTTATTAATACTTCCTGCTGTGCCCTTTCCATGAAAAGCCTGCCCCAAAAGGAAGCCATTACAATTATTCTATTTATGAGAAAATGCAAATTGTTAATACTCAATCTTTAATATATACATCAGTAGCAGAGTCAACCCAAATCCTACCTTTTTGCCTCATGTGACCCATTTAACACACACTTAATACATCACTTAATAAAATTTGATTTGGAGCAGTTTGATCAGAGTGAATATTTTTAACTTACTGTAAATCGAGCCAGTGTACATTGCACTCAGAGACAGGACAAACAGGTTTATGGTCAAACTTCCTCAGCAAGGGGTGTAACCCTCCGCAGCTATTACAACCTCCCTAATTGCTGCCTTTGCTGTGACAAGCCAACAGTGGACCAAACACACAGCATCCTCCTCTATACATAAACACCTATTTGCAGTTTGTGCAGCAGAGCTTTGAGCAGCCTAAACCCAAGGACTGACTCCCAGAGACATCTGTTTTTCTCTTCAGCTGATTATTTGGGAGAGGTTCCCACAAAGAAGCTGGCAGAAGTTCAACCTTTGTCTTCATCAGGGCCAGGGGTTTCTCTCATCCCCTTCAGATAAAGCATCTGCACTGGCTTGAAAATCTTCCTATAATGCTGCCATGTCTGTGCAAAATACCTATTGGCAATAGGAACTCTTATCAGCTTATCTATTGCTCATTAATTACTCAAAGAAATGGTTTACTTAGTATGTTGTTTATGATCAAAACTTTATTACCCAGAAGCAATGTGCTACACTGTGCTGTGCATTAAACCAAAATTAAAGTAGGCTGAGCCCAGAAGAGAACCAACAAACCTTATTAATTTCTTTTAAGCAAGTGTATATACGTGTGTTTGTGGGCTGAACAGATGAAGCAAGAAAGGAGATTAGCATTTTTATGGATATGATTCCTGCCATTGCTACATACTCAAAAATCTTGCCTAGGCTTGGGCAGTTTGTAAACAAGAATAAACACACCTACAAATATCTCTGCATTTATCTATTAATCAATCAATTAATCATTCTGCCTATAGCTGACACTTAACAAAGCACCTCACATATACTTATCGGTGAGGGGGATGATCCTTGTGTGTTCCTTCCAAGTCAGAATATTCCATAATTATGGGGAGACAGAGGCCCAGTGCAGGTGTCTGCTGAGCTGTGACGCTACTGCTGGGTACAGAGGGGCTGAAGCCTCCCCCCAGAGTCAGGGCACAGAGAACAGTGCAGGTACCACACAGCAGCCAGCCAAGACCTGGGAACTCAGTGTAAAACTCTGAAAAAACATTTCTATTTCACACAACAGGCCCCTGCAGAGCAGCCCTGAAGGACTGAGGTCCCAGAAGCTTATGGAAGGTGATGTCCAGGGAGGCATTGTCCTCCATGTCATGGGACAGTGGTGCAGGGAAGATGAAATCCTTTGCTGTCCCTGCCTGCACGGGACACCAGGTGACAGGGATCCAGAGGAGGGTGGTTTAGTTGTCCCCAGTCCATCAGCTCTGCAAAGATCAGGTAGCAAAAGTGTTGAAGGCAGTTGTTAGCCAGGGTCACTTCTTTGATCATACCCCAAACATGTGGCCAGCAAACTGTTCGATGCTCACCTCCCACCACCTGCAACAGGAGCCCAATTCCATCTGCTCAGGTGTGTGTGTTTGTGTGTGTGCATCAGTCCCCCAAAGGCAGGGCTCCAAGGTCTTGCTCTGCCTCCCTACTGCTCTCCCACGGAAAGATATGCTTTGTAGCGTTCTCTGTGGCAATGTTTAGTGAGCCTCTCGGTTACCATAGCGTCATGCACTGAAGGAATGTCAACAAATTAATCAATTGTACAATTGTGTTTGCCTAAGAATACACGTCAGTCAGATGATTCAATGCATTTCAACAGCCCCATGGAGTTTGGTTTACACACTTCCTCTGCTACCATCTCAGTGTTACCCTCATCGGTGCTGCCGTTTTCCAATAGTTCGATTTCCCTTTACAGGCAGATTGGCAGGTAGGCGATCTCTGCTGTAGGCTAAGTTGAACTGTTTTCCTTCTTCCTTGCCTGCTTCGTTTCTGTCTTTTAAAATTTATTTCCTTCTCTCTTTCTTGCAATAAGATGGACATCATACATTCAACTTTCCACTAACCAAACTGTGTTTTTAAAGTTACTAATTCATCACTAATGGTCAGCAGTCACTTCTTTCTACCAGATTTCATCCTGCATGATTTAGAGAATTTTGCTCTGATCAGCACTAGAGCAGAGCTGATACTAAGTCCAGGTTTCCAACTTATTTTAGGAATATCAGGTTAAAAGGGAACACCAACCCAGCACTCCAGTCTTGGAAAACAACTCTGGAAAACAACAACATCTCTTCAACCTGCCAGGAAGCACCAGAAGCCTGAAAACACATCCTCACATCATACAATAAACTTATGATACACATCAGAAGCATGCAAGATTAAACAATGCTGTGACACAGCAAAGGGCAGGTGAAGATCACTGCCAGTACTGCAAGTCCTTGGAGCCACACAGAATTCATTAGCGCCAGCAACAGATCCCAGAAAATACACCATGAAGTATAATACGGTTACTGGGAACACAGTCTGAAGGAAAAATGTCTCTAGCCCAAAATCTGATGAACAGGTTGAACCAGGGAGCATGCCAGAAAAATCTGCAGGCAATTGTGTCTGTCTAATGCTACAAGGAGTCTGCACTGTACATTTTCCATGTCTAGTGCTTGAGAGAAAGGCAGATACAGGAGAAAAAAGATTCAAATCTGCAGCAACAGAGAAAATGATTTCTTGCCTCGCTCCCAAGAAAACAGCAGAAGCCTTGATACATGGGGTTAAAAGTGTAAACAAACCAGGTCCATTTTCCTTTCAAGCATACATTAAAAATATGACTATACTGCAGACCAACAAACTAACCCTGCAAATGTAATTTCATATCTCCAGGAACTCTCTAATTTAATTGTATAATCTCTTTCATAAGACTATCAAGATCTATCTCAAAACTACCCTAATTGAAAGACTCTTATGCAACTTCAATCCTTGGGTAGCTACAAGCTTTCTTCTAATTCCGCACCCAAATTTATTCATGACCAACTTAGACAATTTGACTTTGTGCAGATGCTATCTTTCAGCTTATTTTTTCTGCCCTCTTGCTATATAGTGCCAACTATGTATAAAATACCCCAATGTAACCTGTCCCTTCATTGGTTCATCTGGCCAGAGCTAAACAAATGATGCTCTTTAACCTCACTTTGTACAACAGATGGTCTGTTCATGTAACCACATCTCTAGACCTCCTACTGTTGTAATTTAACATTTTCTTTATGGTGGTGTCCGGAACTATGCAAAATGGCAGTGGGCCACTCCACAAGCAATGGAAAGCTCTTGTATTGACACCTTGTATGATGATTGTACAATGATTGTGTCACATTTCCCTGTGTTTCTCGTATTATTTTCCTTTGGTATCCAAGGATGTCAGTGGTCCCCTTCCCAGCTATATCTCAGTTCTTGCTCCCAGGTATCTCCTGAGCAGCCAGTGCATCCATATCTCTCCCTTCTGTCATGGACAACTGACGAGCTCCTGTTTCACACTGGAAATTCTTGTTACTGGTCTCCATGCTTACAACTTTACACGCCTTTGCACTCAGCACTATTAAATGTCATTTTATGTCTATCACTCCCAATCAACAAAGTAATCTAAACTCCTTTCATATGATAATCTGATCCTCCTCTGTATTGACAATACCTCCCAAGTTTTTGTCATCCTGCACAGCTCCTGAGCACACACCAGAGACCCTGCACACAGGTCAGAGCAGATCTATTCAACAGGCCCAAGCCTGGTCCCAAGGGAGCAACACCACCAATCTCCCTCCATCCTGATGACTTTCTCTGAATACCTCTTTCTATTCAGATAACTTTTATCTGCATACAATGGTTGTATCTTTTCATTGGCCAGATTCTTTTCCACCTTTCAATTCTTGTCTTGAACCACCATCTTCATTTTAAGCCTTAATGTCCTGTGGGTCATGGTAGCAAATGCTTGGCTTTAGATAAATTACATTCCTGCCCTACCCCACCTAAATAATCTGTTATACCAAAAAGATGTTAGATTAGTCTAGCATGTTCCATCTTTGATAAAATCTTGATGTAATTTGGTCTGCTTCCTCATTATTTCCATGTCTAATTATTCTTTCCTACAAAATACATCATGAGACACTGGGTAGTGCTGCGTTCAAACCAGCTGGCCTAACATTTCCTGCATTGCTTCTTTATTTTCTGACTCTCTAGGGACTCCCTGTAAAGGACACAAATGCTTGCCCTCTTCTGCATCTGAAGAGCCATGGGAGAGCCTTTCTGTGAGCTATGCAAGCCTTGTGCCACTGCTTTCAGTATTCCAGGACTGGGATTATTGGCACCTCTTCATTTGTCTCACAAAGATATTTAAGTTTTGCCTGTTTTCTCTGTTTTTTTTTTTTTTTTTTTTTAAACTTTGCTATGAATAGCTTTCACTTGCCTCCAGATTTGTCAGTAATTACACTCTGTTCCAGATTCTACAGAAGGTTCTGCTTTCATGAGAAAGTTGTGTCATTATTTAGAGACACCAGTTCCCCTTCCAGTTTAGGCATGTCTAATTTTGGTTTTGTGCAAGTTGACCAAGTGCAAGTTTTGGTTGAACCCAAATAAGCCCATTTGAACCAAAATAAGAATATCCTTACACAAGGTCACATCAGGTTAATCAAATCACTTTTAAAACAGACTTAAACTAAATTGGTGTAATCTCCCCATCTAGACAAGGCCAAAGCCAATAAAGGAATATGAAGTAGGTCAAATCTCTCAGTAATTGCACACCTTTGTGGTTTGACTGAATCTGGTGATTCTGAGCCAGTAAGTCCAGCTGTGCACAGAGTGCTTGTTGAGGCCTGCCACCACCTCGGGCTCCCTTAAATCTGGGCTTAAATGAGACTGGAGTAACAATAAATAGAGTCTTGTAGGACTTTTGTACAGGGACATTGCTCCTTCAGCTTATGAGCCATGGGGCAGGAAGTCACACTGTACCACACCAAAAGTAGCAGTGAAACAAGGAAAGAAAAGGAATGACCTCAGCCTGAGCTGAGGATGGGACAGAGCTGGTAGAGCTGCAGCGAGACAAGCCTGTCCCCATGGCCGTGCTGGCGGGCACAGAGCTGCTATTGCAGTGGAACACTGAGCAGAACATGGTCCCCGCTGAGCCAGGACTCACCCGAAAGAAGGGTGTCATCCAGGTCCTAACACATAAATACAGTTGCTGTACCTGCCTGACTTCCCTAACAGAGATTCGGAATTGAAGTGATAGAGAGGTCTATAATTTCAATGATACCAGAAAACACTGGTTCATACTATTTTGGTTTTTAAACGTTTTACTGTTCTGTTTAAAGCTATATTATAGGATCCATAACTTCCAGTACAAGCCTGAATTCAGTTGTTCTGATATAGGCACATAGCTTATTTCTCCAGTCTTGGAAGAATGAGCTATGTTGGCATTAAAACCTTTGTACCATTACATGTAAATCTTAGGAGGTTGCGTAATTTAGAGCAAAACAAAGCAATTTCTGTGCATAGACAAGCCCTGGCTCCAAACTGTAAAGACATCCTAGCAATATTTTGATACTGCTAATGAGCAGAAGCTGGATTTGACATCAGTATCTCTGCAATGTAATGCCACTTCCTCCACCATGCGACTTTAATTATGAACTGCTCATCTGCTAATTTTAATCTTTAAGCTATTTTTGAGTACTTGATGTATATCTTAAACCAGAAAAATAGTTTAATACAGATATAGTCTCAGTGGCTAAAAGCCAGGAATCATCATATATCTTACTGAAGTTTGCAGTTTATTAAAAGAATTTCAAACCAATTTTACTTTTTCCTCTAAATCAAGTAACTGTAATCCACAGCTTGGAATGATCAGGATAAGTGAGCAGCAAGCAACCACTCCTAAAGCCATTTGTCTTTTTCATATTACCTCTTCCAGAAAAATTCTAAAGATTTGGTAGTAAACACGTTTTAGCCCAAGAGATACAAATGCCTCCCTTCCACACAAATTTCAACTTTTGGCTTTCTCTGGAGCCTCCTGTCCTCATTAGTGCCTGCTGCGTTTGTCAGGGCTCCGTCAGCCACAGAGCCCTGAGTGCTGTTGTTCTGGTGCATCAGTGCCAGGGCTCTGGTCCTCCCTGGTGCAGCACTGACACACTGACTTACTCTGATTAGCACATTACAGGAGAATGATCTATTTCATTTTTTTAAAAATACAGTTTCTAAAAATCCCAAAATCCAAATGTATTTTTCTGACTGAATAACTATGGTGAGGTATTGTAGCCTAGGAAGTTTATAAAAATTACACAAATTTCCAACCAAAACACCACATTGTCAGACATTCAGTACCAGGGCTTCACACTGTGTACTCCTGAAACCATCCGCTGCTTCAAACAACATCTGTTAGATCTGTGAGAACTGTAAAGCCTACATATCAAACCCATGAAGAGCTAGCTGTCTCTTTAAGCCAAATTCCCATTTCCAGAGCTACGGATTAGCCAGCAGTGATCCAGCAAAATAAGGACGGGGAGCACCAGCATTCCGCTCAAAAATGAACGAAGTGACTCCTAGTATTTTCTCATGTCCACACCAGAACGTCTCATTCCTCTAATGAAATCAGCACCACAGCTTTCAGTGCACACAGCAAAATAAACTTCAGCTAATAAATAACCCTGCCGTCCCCATGTGATCCTGCACCCTCCCACGCAGGTAAGACATGGGGCATTTTAACAGCTTTGGCTTCAGGGACATTATCTCTGGGGCCACTCCCCCGCTGAAGGAGACAACTTCATTCAGGAATCAGGGGTAGATGGCACTTGGGTGCCAGTTGTGTCCCCAAAAAGGGACTGATGTACTGGACTTCTCCAAAATCCACCAAGCAGGGACCTGCTCTGTGATGGCTCAGGAACCTTCTGCCTTCGGGAACTGTGGCATTTCACAAAGAACTAGAGCTCTCCAAAGCACGTGTGACACCTCACTGATGAATCACACAGGGCTCAGCTCCGACCTGTGTTTCCAGTGCGAGCTACCCGGAGCAACCACTTCACAATTTCTGCCACTGAGGACCAAGGCATGGAGTTATCATTCACAAATCCATGGCTGAAACATATGAGGGACATTCAAAGCCTTCTTAATTCCCCATTTATAATGTAAACATGCTGTAAAATCAAATGACACAACAATCCTGGTGGGAAAGAGTGACTTTTCAACCCATATTTCAGACGCTATCTTTAGGTGCAAGACTCATTTTGGAGCTTTTTCTCTACACTGTGTTCAGTCAAACACATTCCTTGAACGACGAAACTTCAAGACAGAAAGAGTAGACTGCGATCAGACCCATTTCAGTGTCCAGAAAACCGGTTTCCCCCAACCCCAAATCACCACAGCTCTCAGTTGCGTTCAGCCCGTGGCTACTCCCAAGCCGCTTCAAGCGCCGGGGTCCATGGGCGCTGAGGGACGGGGATGTCGGTGCCCGGCCGCGGGATGTGCCGCGCTCCTGCATTCCTGTCCCGGAGTCCCCTTCCCAGCCGCCCTCCACAGCCAGAGCCCCCGGACACCCTGCGCTGCGTCCTGTGCCCGTCCTGACGGTACATGGGTTTTTTAAGGAAAAAATCAGAGGACTCGCGGCTGTCCGTTTTCCTTATCAGAACTTACCTTGTACCGTCCTGGCAGTGTCCGACGAGGGCAGGGTGGAGCGGAGGCTGCCGCGTACCGGCCCTGCAGCGGGGGCTCCTCCAGGGCTGCCCCCGCTCCCCGCGGGCTACAAGTGTGTGGAACCCCCCGTTCTACACCCCTCACCTCGGCAGGGTTCGCGGCTCCCGCGGCCGTACGTACCGTCTGTGAGGATGGGCGTCCCGGAGCCGCTCTCAGTGCCATGCCCAGCCCCGGCGTGGTGCCCCGCCGGCGACAGGGGTTACCGCTCGCCGCGGGGTCCCACTGCCAGGCGGTGACATGGCATGAGCGCGGGCAGGGCGGGGGGCAGTGCGGGCGATGCGCAACGCGGCGCGGGCACACGGGGGGCGCGAGCTGCGGGCAACCGCGGCGGGACTTGTGAAACTCGGCTGTGGCGGCGGCCGGTTGTGTAACACGGCAGGCTGGGCCCGGCCCCCCGGCACTGCACAGGCGCGCTGCTCCCCCGCCCCACCGCCACCGGCACCCGCCGCCGGCACCTGCGGGCAGAGCGCGGGGGCAGGGGGGATCGCACGGGAGGAGCAGCGCAGGGAGCAGCGCACCTCCGCGGGCAGCGGCGTGGCCCGGGCAGGTGGCGCGGGCAGCGGCGGTGCCGTGCGCCGGGAGGAGCCGGCGGAAAGTAGGTCACCGCCGCCGATCCGCGGGCAGTGGCCGCGGGGTGGACCCGTCCGCGGAGTCCTGCTGGGATCGGCCAGTCCTCCCTCCTTGCGCGGCTCTCGCCGGACGCTGCGCGCAGCGGAGAGAGGTCCGGCCTCGGCTGCCCGGACGGGTCCCGCAGCCGCTCTGCGCTCCCCGCGAGGCGCGCAGCACCCGGCACCGATTCCCTGCGCGGCACCGATTCCCTGCGCGGCACGAGCTGCGCCCTGACGGGATTAGTCATCCCGTACCGTGAGTCACGCTTCTAACATTTGCCGCTTCCTTCCTCATGGGTTTTTTGTTGTTTTTTTAATTCCCTTTCTCCACTGTAACTACTTGCCCTCCCCTCCAAGGACAGCGGGCATCTCCTTTCCCCTTCCTGCGACTACAGCCGTGCCCAGCTGCGGGCGCGGAGCCGCAGCCGGCGGCAGGAGCAGCGGGTCTCGCCGGCCCTGCCGCGGGGCCGCCAAACAGTCGGGCTGGGGCCGCTGCTCAGTCGTGCCATGTGGTCCTGCCCATCGCCAGAGTTTGGTTTATGCTCCTCTTGTACCTAAAAGCAGTAGGTACCAAAGCTGGAGCATCAAGACTGTTCTGAAGTCCCCTCTCTCTTCTCAAGGCACTGCCGGGAGGGGACCAGCGCTGCGGTGGGAAGCCACTGGTTGATGCCGCAGTTGGCGTTACTTGGGGGAACATCGCTGGGTCCCTGACTCCGGTTCCGGGCTGCTCTAAGCAGCTTCCAAAACTGAGTGCACTCCCTTTTATCAAGAAGTTAATTTTTTTGGTGCTTCCCCTCCTCCCCCCTCCCTCCACTTCAGCTCCTCTTTGAAAGCTGCTCCTTAACATATGCAATGCTGGGAGATCTGCTCCCTCTGGTAGCACGTTACTGCCTGGTAGCCCTTTCCCACAGCTGGCATCCTCATCGCTGGCTTTATTTGCTCGGTCAAAATTCCTGTTGCTCTCCCAGCCCTCGTTCTGCTGGAGGAAAGGGGCAGGCACATAGGCATCCCGCGTGGCCCCATCCCCACATGTATCAGTGCCCCAAAGCACAGCACGGAGGACAAAAGCAGAACCAGAAAGGGGATAGTGGACAAAAGACTTTGCTAAGAGGTTTTCAATGTAAACCTGATGCCAGTGAGGAAAGGGAAGTGACGTTGTTACAGCAATAACCCTGAGGAACATCAGCTGCTATTGATGAGGACAAGTCAAAGGGCACCTTTGCATGCAGTTAATATTTCTTATTTACTTTCTTATTGGAGGCAAAGAAAATAGCTTGGTTGTACTGCCTGCCACAAGTGGCAAACCTCTTTTTCTCACTTAGAGTGGGTTTTTCAGGCACGCGGCCCCGTCATGCAAAACACAGCAACCCTTCCCACATTCATGTGGTAAAAATCCTTCCTGCTCACTTTCAGGCAAGATACAAATAGGTATCAAAGGCAGCGTTTCTCTTCACTTTTACTTGGATTAAGGTGTGTGTCTGCAGCCTGCACTGACCATCACCGAGGGGAGGCCACTGTCTGCCTACATGGGCACGCAGATACACATTTGGGGAAGTAGACGAGGAATAGTGAGAAGATCGAACTCTGTGACTGAGGCACTTTAAGCACCCGAAGACTGATGGGTGGGAAGCGCAACCAGGCAGGATATGGCCCCAAAGAGGCTGTGGTACGTTTCCCCTCAAGGTACAAGTGCCACAGCCATTGCCCTGAGTTGTGCTGCCAGAGGTGCTGGCACTGCTGGGACATTTCCATGGCCACCCCTCCATGCCACAAGCCTGGCAGGCACAGAAAACAGCATCAACACTGCTTTCTAATAAAGCAGACTGTTCGGAAATACCACTTTACCTGTTAAAAACATTATTTACTGACCAGAAATCATGTTTTATTTGAAGTGTTCCAATCAACTCCCCTGCAGCCCCTGGCAGGTAGAGCCAGCAGGCTGGGCAAATACAGGGGCCCCTCCTCCTGCAGCAATGCTGAAGGAGTTTTCATATAAATTACTTTAATTATCTTATTTAGAATAACACACTTTCTGCCAAGATCTTTCTGAAAGTTAAGAAAGAACAGGGAAACAGACATTTCTGCCACCACAAAATTCACACATGGTTCAGCAAGTTGTGGCATTGGGCAGCTTTGGCTGTGCTCAGCGATAGTTGGCATAGCCTCAAATTTGTTTATATTGTTAGTTTTTGACAGTGCTGCATTGCAAAGACATGCCAGCAGCAATAAAACCAAGAGTGAGCTGGTTTTGGCCAGAAAATAAAAGCATAAAAGAAAAAAAAAGTTGTTTATTGTTCTTATATATATTCTTGTGTATGTTTTTATATATGTTCTTGTGTGTGAATATAAGGATATATATATTGTATCTATGTGTATATATATAAACACATACATCTATGTATATACACATTATATATGTGTACATAAAACCCAGCCTGTTCCTGCTGCACTCACCCGGTGGACTGGGGAATCCTGCAGCCTGGCAGGCACCACTAAGGAGCAACATAATTAAATGAAGAGGTAGAAGCATACCTTGGGCTGTATTTTGGAAGATCACACTTCCATTCACCATCTATCATCCTGAGCAAAGGGTTGTCCAAACTAGCTTTTAAATTATACACTGCAAAAAATCCCACCGAGGAAATGCTTGCATTGCTCAGTGCTAAGTCAACAACCAGCCCTGGTTCAGGATCAGGCACCTCAGCCTCGTCTCCTTCCAGAGTGTGCCCAGAAATCCAACGTGATGTTTTCCCTTTTCCCACAACAGTAACCGTGAGGCTTGGGATCAGACAAACTAAAAGGAAAGAGAGGAACAGAGATGAGAAAGTGGAAAAAGCACCCTTGCCTTGTTCCGAAGTGGCTGGTTCTGCGCAGGTTCCGCAGTGGCTCTAGGACGTGGCAGAGAGCGGAGAGCTGGAGCGACAGAGCCCACTCAGCGCTCGCCATGGGAGCGTGCGGGCGAGGCCGGCGGGAGCCCCGTTCCCGGCTCTGCCCAAGGCAGGGACACACTGTTAATTGTGTCAGTGCTATTGCACAACAGTTGCCTTGACACTGTGTCATGTAAAGATTTTAAACTGCCTCTTTATTAGTCATCCTCTATTCATTTTAATTGTGCCTGATAAGCAGGGCCATTTCACCTTTATGTTCTCTGTACGCGCTTATCGTGCGTATTTATGTCGCCCAAGAGACTTTCAATCTCTTCCTGTAGTGTTGTAATGAGGGGGCATTGCCATCACAGCCTGCTGGGGTTCTCACCCATTTGCTTGTTGCCTTTTTAGAGCCCTGTTCTCCCACTGTGGAAATCTCCACAGGTCCTTGATCATGGCACCAAAAATGCTCTGACAGAGGCTTAGGTTAATGCATGGGAACCACTAAGAAGGGATAGGCTGATTGAAACATGCACCTAATTTTTTTTCAGGATCAAGTGCTGTGGGTGTGTGCTTAACACCACAGGACTCACTTTGATCTTCTCCAAGGACAGAATCTTATATGGATTAAATTCTTGCCTCTGAATTACAGTATTAGTTATTTAACAAAATCAAAGCTGGAAGATGAATAACTAATTGTTTGATATAATGCAAACAATATAGTGAAAGTTTATGGAATATTTTAGTCTTATTTACTTGCAACATAAAAATATACTGCTCGAGAGTTTGCCTGTGTGAACTCTGTCCCTGCAATTTCTTTTCTAGCCTTATCTTTGTGAAGCCTGAAGTTTCACTGAAAACTCCTGGAAATAGGAGTGTATTTTCCCTTCTGTGGTATTATGACCTTCTCCTCATCCCAAACATCCCGTGTTTGCAGTGGGGAGAAGAAAAGGCCCTCTGGCTGGGGACAATGCTGCCCACCTGTAAGAGCAGTGCAGTCAAGTGACACAGCTGCTTCCCCAGCACCTGGAGCACTGCTGGCACTGCAGGGACTGTTTGCTTAGAACACATGTCTGCTTCAGGGAACACCCAACAGTTATGAGAGTCCTCCATCTGGAGATGGATCTGTTCTCTGGGCTTATTTAGTTTCACCTTAATTGTCCCCATTTAAAAGGACTCAAAGGAAGAATTCAGGTTTGAGCCACAATCATGTGAGGACATAGGTAAAATCCCATTCTCAATTAAGTTCAGAAAAAGGAACGGAAACACCATTAAAGACAGAACAAAAACCACATTTACTCCAGTGTGAACAGGATTTCCCCCCTAGCATAAGAGTTTCCATCCCTGTGCGCTGAAATGAGCTACTCACTGTCCTACCTAGCATCTTCCAGGACCACTTGGAATATATATGCAACTCCTTAAAAGGATTAGGAACATATATGAATGAGTTAATCACCATTTAGGGCAAAATTCCACCTAAGCTTTTGAGATCCAACTGCAATATTTTCATTTCCATCATCCAGCACCTTATTTTGTAGAAAATGGTTTAAGATGGTTCTTATAGAGGGAACAGTAGTACCCAAATTTTGTGTGTATTTAAGGCCCTGTATTTCCTTGTGCTGGAGTAATACCATGGCCAGATAAATGAATGTGTTTCTTTGAAAAGCTGAGAAATGCCCAGGTCATATTTTTGGCCCAGAAAAAGATTAAAGAATACTTTTCATGTGGCTGATCATCCTTCCAAAAATAATTATTATTTTTGTAAAGGAAAACATGTTCTCTCTTAACTGCAGTAAAATATTCTCCAGTAAGTATTCTTGTGATCTGTTATTCTGCCTAACTCAAAGAAGGGAGAGGGGAAACTTGCACAAACAGGAGCATGGTTGTCTTTTTCTGCCCATATCCTTTAATGGGAGCATACAAACTAAAGCTAAAGCTCTTTGACCACATTTTAGCTTGATCCCACAGGATAATGTACCTATGAATGAATTTTCTTTGATGCTTGGTTCATATCTTCTGGAGACTGTGCTGAAGACAAATTCAGACTGCTGCATTTAAATATGGGTTAAGTCACCTCTCATTGGTATGATCAGCTACCAAGGGGCCTCTTGAACAGGAACATAAAATAGAAACTTAATAATAAATATTTTGAAGGCCCAAATCCTCCTGAATTCAGCAGGCAGAGGACAAATGAGCAAAGGGAGCACCAGGCAATGGCAACAGCTGCAGTGTCGCCCTCGGATGAAGCACAGAGGAAGAACAGAGAAGTCAGTGCAGAATTTCTGTCCATCATCTGCAAGTGCATCCTTCCTAATAAAACATAGTGGCTATTACTTAGCACATTAAATCCACATTGATAAACATGGATATTTCCTATTAATACTTATGCTGATGCTGAGCTTTATTCATTTGAGGTCGTAACGCTTTAAAGTTTCTCTTTGATGTTTGTCCATTCTTAGTTACTTGATCCTATACACAGCGGTTGGGAATTGTGCAGGTCAACTATTCCTTGCACTGAAGGTTTCTATTTTCCCTCTTGGGCCTTTGCTTAGGGCACATACAAGGTAACATCATCATCTTACAGAGTTTTCAACATTTTGTCAGCAACAACTGCTAACTCTAAGATGGAACCCAATGGGCTCCTGGCCAAACATGGCAGATAGAAAGTTGCCCTTGTCACCTGGGCTTCCTACTACAACCCAGGGTCTGACCAGACACCCAGGTTGTACATGTGTATGACAAAGGACACACTTGTTGGGAAGGCTGTGCTGGTACAGGAGCTGTCTCTGTCCATAGCTCCCCACCTGTGTCCCAGCTACTGCCATGCTCCTCCTCTGTTCTGCCTGGACTGGGCTGCAGCCAGAGGGCTCCCAACTATATCCTGTTCTCCTCCCAAAACTGGGTAACTGGGTCAGAAAGTGGCATTAGGATGGCTGTGACTTGCAGGCAGTTCCAGCGGCTCCACTCACCTCCTACACAGCCTTGCTGGTGGAAAAACCTTTCCTCTGCAGAACCACCTGCAATGGGGTGCTGAGAGAACCTACTGCCTGATTTCACTTTGTAAGGAAAGAAAATAACCCTTTTCATGACCAAGTGACCTGTGTGGCCCTTTCCCCGCTCTGTACAAGAAGACATTAAAATCAAGACTATTGAAGATGGATAAGGATGCGGCAGAAAGCAGGGCATTTGTGTTGAGAAGACAGTGGGGTTGACACTTCTACCACACTCTGATTGGCAAAGACTGAGAAAACAATACTAATATATCTGTGTATGTAACTGGTACGATGCACACTCGCTCACCTCAAACAACCACTATGGAAAGAGCAGGTGTGACAGTCAGATTATAAATGTCAAGCAGTGGCTTTTTAAGCACAAGCTATGCTGGTGGTTCTTCAGAAGAACTAAGTAGCCTGATGGTCTCCAGGGACCTGTGACAACACAACCCAGACACTGGAAAGGACAGAAGCCTGGAGCATAAGCCCTAGGGCAGAGCTCTCCAAACACCTCCCTTAATGGTCTTTTAGGATACACAGAAAAGAAAATGTGTGTCCTTCATCCCAGGTGCACCAAAGTCAACAGGGTTCTTAGGTAATTTCCACTGTTTTCCTTCTGCCTTTTTTAAAAACATGGAAACTTTCTAAATAATTTCATGAATGCATAAAACAAGTGGACTGATATTCAACAGAGACTTTGCCCAGGGAGCAGGATGGACATGGACTGAAAGCCTCATGTGTTGCTGAGGCTGTGCCACATACCTAAACAAAATCAAGTTAAATTGCAAGTCTATGAGATTTTATCACTGTGTTTTACCACAAAATGATACTGAAATGTGCCAAAAAATATTTGGAACTGCGTGGGATGTTACTGCACTCTCTACTCACAGAAAAGCATATGGTTTTTCTGGGCATAGGGGAGGTGCTGAATACCATCAGTGAATTGATTATGATACTGGAAACTAGTATTATGTGACAGATTTTGTCTACAAGCAGAGTTGCAAAAAGTCATGCCTAATAAGGAAATGAACCTCTGACTAACCTGGGGAAATCAGGTTCCATTATGCAGCAATAAGTGATGGCATTTTTATGTGTTTGTAGAAAATGACTATAGGAGACAGTTGGAATTTCCTCATCTAAATGGGAATATCAAGATCAGGATCAGGGCTTGTGAACGAGAGACCGGAATTGGAGAGGAGAGCTATCTAGTGAACATGTTTTCATGAAACTCAGGAAGTGTTTTACAGAAGTAAGGCCTGTGAAAAATGGATTGCATTTTTGGTCTTTGGACTTGACTTATTTACTTGGCCCAGATATGGTGGTGCTCATGTGGGCAGTTATGTACTGCCACACTTCTCATCCTGACCTCAAACCTTCACTGCACCCCTGACTGTCTTAGAAACAGTTTCTGGTTCTCTCCAGTTTAAGATACTCCCTCTCACTTCTTATTCCAGGAATCTTATTCTAGGAATCTTATCCATCTTGTCTGGCAAACTAGGCAGCACTTTCCCAGCATGTTTGCAGGCAGTCAGGTGAGCCTTATGGTGTGGGTCTGGTTTTTTTTATATTTTGGATTTGTTGTGGTTTTTTTTGTTGTTTGGGGGTTTTTTGTTTGTTGGTTTTTGTTGGTTTTGTTTTGATTTTTTGATTGGTTTTGGTTTTTTGGGGGTTTGGGGGGGTGGTTTTTTTATTTCAGGACAGTATGCAAACAATATAGTTCTGCAGAACAGAGCCTGAGGGTTCTCAGAGCACTGCAAACCACTTTTAGGAAAATGCTAGCGCACAACAAATTTCTTTTCAATACAGCAAAAGGCTGTCCTTCTTTGGCCCATCATTGCGTCATAGTGACCTCTAGTTTCCCTGAGTTTTCATCCTTCCCTTGTCCATTTAATACATCTCTCTGCCCTTAACCCCGGTGGTGGTGCTAGTTTTCAGAATAAGTCATTTCAACTGAGGAGAAACAAGAGCAAGAGACTCCAAAAGTAAATTTTTAAAAGTGCATTGTTTCTTGTAGAGCTTCAGTCCTTTCAATTGCAGCGCTTCAGGTGATGTGCATCAGACAGCACTCACACAGAGCACTACAAAAGCAGCACTCACTGTGGGTTTGCTGCCCTGTCATCATCTCCTTCAGTGAATTCAGACACCATGCAGTACCACATACCCAGCACAGATCGTGTCACTAGCACAGCAACTGGTGGGTGAATCATAATGAAACTATGAAGAGGAAACCTGTCACAAGTCGAAGAAAACACTTGCTTTACAGTGGAGTGAGTGTTAATCTTCATATGAGGGCTGAAGTTAAGGATGCTGATGAGAGAATTAACTTGTACCCTGGTCACTAAATGTAGCTTTTTATGCAGTTATTTACTGCATAAAAAATTGATGGTTCTGTTGCCGTGGGAAATATGAATACTTGCCTTGACAACTGGAGCGGAGTGTGGCACACAATCCACACAGAGCATCTTCCAAAGTAACTGCTCCCATTCATACATCCTACAAAATTCTGTGTCCTGGAGAGCAATTCAGTGTGTGTTTTTCAGGCACAGTGGTTAATTCTTCTGCACTTTACAACTGGATTATTTCCTTGTGTCTAATATTATTTATTACTTGGTTCTTACATACTCCTATCAATATTACATCTGAAAGCACCTTGCAAAGGTAATCTCTACAGAAAACTTCTCTGTTTATTTTACAGATGAGCAATTCAGGAAAAAGAATTCATGTGAGTCCCCAGAGAACAGAAGGATCGGCACTGGCGTTTGCACCTACATCACTTGGGCCAGTAACAGGAGCATGGCTCTCATTGCAAGAAGGTGGGATGAACTCTGCAGCCAAAATCTGCACCATCAGGGCTGAACAGCTGCTGGGGAAAACTTTAGTGAGCCTAGTGCATCTGAACCTCTGATCAGACAGGAAGAACCTGCCACAGTGATCTCCTTGACCCCTGGTTTGGAGTGCACCTGGGTGGCTGCATGGCTGCTGGGCACTGTAGGCAGTTTGGGCATGGAGGGCACTCCCCATGCCAGTCAGACTACTGCAGGGAAAGGATTGCACTCCCTGTAGCATTTTGTTCCAGAAGATGCTTCTGAAAACATCTTTCTCCATTTACATAGAGGAGCTGTGCATACTGCCGCTGATCAGAGCTGTGCACACTAAAATAAAGCACACGCTGTCTTTGCTGTGTTCATTCTGGTCAACCTGCAGCTCCAAGCACCCTGCAAGCCTGCACTGCCCTTTGGCAGATGGGCTTCCTCATGCCAAACCTCGTGCTGCTCCCCAATAGGCACAGCTGGTGGCACAGGGTGAGCAAATGCCACCAGTTTGGATGGCTAGGTTGCACTTACTTTATCCCAAGAACTCATTGAAGCCCTGCCATGCCTGGTCGGCTAGTGGAGCATGGAGTTTTCTAAAGTTATTTGCCTTAAAATAAGTTCTGTAGGGAAAAGAAGAAGAAAACAACGAATTGTGATCAAGAATTGTGAGTAACCTGGAATACCAAGAATGTGCTTGGAGTAAATATGTGACTGAGAAAACCATTACCAACCCAGATGATAATTATTCTGGTTATTTACCTCTTAACCTTGCCAGACATGTTCAAAAGTGCACAATAAGTGACATCTCTCCTTCATCACAACGTTTAGCCTAGAGGGAAACTCTCTCTCTTTGAGTTACCAACATTAACAATGTTGCTTTTGGCTTTGGATCTATTTCCCTACTTTAAAAAACAGCATTGACAACTTTTTTCCACTGTTTAATTTGTGTAGTCACAGTAATTAAATATGAATCTTCAAATATTGCTTGACATCTTGGAGATTTATCATCAGTGAAACAGGCTTCTGCCCATTTCCATAATTATTGCTGTTCAGAACAAAATGGTTATGGGCTGAAAGACTGGCAGTTTTCTCCTTTTAGTTGAGTTCTCAGTTGTTTGCCCTCTTGGCAGTGCTGCATAGAAGTTTTATTTCATAATTAAATTAATTTCCATTTGCATATGGAGGCAACAGTTTCCTTTTTTTTTTTTTTTTTGGCATTTTACTTTAAATTGTTTCTTAAGATGTGGAATCCAGTATGTACTGCAAGGAGCCAACATATCCTTTAACAGAATCTTAGGAAACACTGCTTAGGAGTGGCCCTGAATGAGTAACAGGACCATATAAATCACCTGGATATTTCAGTTGAATATCGTGGCCTTGATGGTCAAGAAAGTTTTGCCTGATTGGTGTCATTAACTCTTCCTGCTTGCATGAGTGGTAAATTTTGTAAAGAATTAACAGTGACTTCAGGCTTTTGGTCAGATTGAAGGGTTGGTTTTCCATCTCTACACTGAGCACTTTTACATAATGACTGCCCACCAGCTCCAAGTGTTTTCTTCAACTTGTATTACCTGGACAGACCAGTTCTGCACTAAAGAGGAAAGATGAAAGAAATCCATTTGGGCACCCATAAACCCTGGCAGGAGCAGCCTGTGTGATTTCAGTGCCTCAGAAAGTGCTGGGCAAAGTGCTCTCCATCCCAACTCCCCAAGCAGGTGGCTGACTGAATGTTACCTGTCCATCAGTCATGCTGTTACACAAGCTGCTCTCAGAGTCTCTGCCTAACTGTTCATGCTCAGAAACACTGCTGGCTGTCATCTCCTCAGGAAATAAATATGTAGCTTCTTGTGAACAAGTCTTATCAGATTGAAGAAGCCTCTTAAAAATGACTGAGGTATGAGAACTAGTACAAAAAGCTGCAGACAGGTTGAAATACTTAAAGTGATAAGAAGCCCCAGTGATTTTTTTCAGTAAAAATCAGTCTTTCATTCTAGGGGCCAGGTTACCCTTTCATCTATAAAGGTGAGAAAGGAACAGGCTGTTCCTGGTGCCTGTGCCTTTCATAAACCCTCAGCAAGCACAACTCTCTGTGTCTCACCACCCCACCATTTCTGCGTGCTCCCAGGTGGGTCCTGCATGGGCACTGCAGTCACTCCTCAGTGCATCTGGTGATGGTGCTGAGAGCCCAGGGGCCCCCAGTGATGGGACCAAAGGAGAAGTGAGATTAAAAACATGACCTTTATGTTAGGAGGGAGCAAGGAATTTTTCCCAGCCCTGATTAAGCCCAAGCTTTTCACTTCCTGCCTGTGTATGCCTGGGACTCACCTCCGCTGCCTGGACTGAAGCAAAAGCCCTCCTGATTCATCCAGGCCTGCAGCTCCTGCCCTCCTGGTGGGAAGATACAGAACATGGTCTCATGAAGCTCCTGCACTTCTCGTCACGTCTCAGGGTTTCATCATAGCCCCTGAGAGCTGGGAGAGAATTTCTTCATTTCACAGAAGTCAGGTAAGTCCTCTTTGAAAAGCAGTTTTCATCACAGGTTAGAGACTGTGAGACTACAGCTTTAGCCTTTTTTTTAATCTTCATACTCAGTCCAGGTTAAGAGTTACAGCTGGTGGTGAAGATGGGCAAATCTCAACTTTTCAGGAGGTTTCCTCTAAAAGAGGGACTTACCATTTGAGGTGCTGAACCAATTGACTTTGTAATTTCCTGCAAGTCACAGGCAATCAGGTGTTTTTGCTATCACTGATCAAAACACAGAGGGGCCAGGGAGCAGTGAAATGATCTCTGAGGAACATCTCCTCCTTCTCCCTCCATGAAGGCCTGGAGATCTCCCTGTGCATGGCCAGCATTCAGCTGCACTTTTCTATTTTAGGTCTCAGCTGCTGGAGCTGGCTGGAGCAGTTGATCGGCTTACCTACTGTCTTGCCAGGATCAAGGCTTGAATGAGGGCAATCTGGCTGTGACCCAACCCAGATAAGTCTAAGGTTATGCTGACAGGTTGGGGAAGAGAGGGAGCTGGGAGAACTTCTGCTGTCTATGACAATAGCTTGCTTTTTATTGTTCAGATTTCCAGACCCAGAGACCTTAGTGTACTGGCTTCTGCTCATCAATTAATTATAAAAAGAATGAAAGATGGTCTGTTTGCTTTCTGTTGGGCTGTTTTTCTGGATTAGAAGGTGGAGCCCATTCTTTTGAATATGGGTCTTTCCTATACCAAGTCATCTAGAGAGTGGACTTCAAAAGCTGCCTCTTTTCCAGGAGCAATGCTTCTGCCCAGTTCCTCTTCCCAGGCCAAAGCAGGGTTTGATGTGCAGCTTCCCCTGCCCACAGTGGCTGCAGCATTGACACACTGCACAGTAAACAGAAATAAGATGCAAAAACATTTGCATCCTGTGTAGTGGGTGCTGGAAATGTGGGTATCCATGAGACAGACTCTTCATCATGAGGCTGACTGGCAGAGCTGAAGCATTCCAGATAGTGCTTATTTATCATCCTTGGAAGAATAATTTCCTCCTTTATGCAGCTTTTCTGCTGTTCACAGCTACAAAGGGACGGCCCTTTCAGCAGGGCCTGCTGTGATGGAACAAGGGGTAAAGGCTTTAAACTAAAAAAGTGTTGGTTTAGACTACAGTTTTTTTACAAAGAGGGTGGTGAAACACTGACAGGTTTCCCAGAGAGCTGGTGGATGCCTAGTCCCCAGTTGGAGATGTCCCTGCTCAGTGCAAGGGGTTGGACCAGAGGACCTTTAAAAGTCTCTCCAACACAAACTATTCCATGATTCAATGATCCTACGACTAAATGTCTCTGTATTGCGACCTTTCCTCATTCAGGTGAGTGTAAGTAAATGAGCATTTTACTTGATCTAACAAACAAGAGCCCAGATGCAAATGCTAGAAACAAATACTGAATTTTTCACAGAACAAAACTGCCTGGATGGGACTCAGCCTTTTCCTGGGGGCTCATTTAAACATGACCTCTAAAGCTGAAAAGAGTTGCCTTGGAGAATATTTTGGAATAATATGCACTGTGGACCAGTAAAGATGAGACATTGAACTCTACATAAGTCTGACACTGGTAAAAATAAGGCTGAACAACCAGGCAGTAGTTTTTACTACAAAAATGGTATTGCTTACACTTCCCAGAGGGTGAGGCATCCTTTCCTTCATGAAGTCTAGTGGAGAAAGAACTTAATCGCGTTTGCTTAAAATCCTCTCAGAATGGTAATAGAAGGGACCTTTGCTTCTGTGTCCTCATAAAACATATACTGGGCAAAATTTTAAAGGGAAATAAGCATTTGTGAATATCAATTCTCTTCTGGGAGAGATAACTGTGTGCTGTGAAGGAGCTCTCTCTCTTAGGCTCCCCTGCATACTGGAGCACTGGATTTTATTTTTTGGGACTGCAAGGCCTGAGTTGTATTTTTAGATTAGTTTGGAAGGTATAACCAAGGTTTTCAGCCAGGTGTATGACTGCATTTTATGTGCAATTTAAATGGGAGAAAGTAGAGCTATATTCTCTGACAGAACAAAAAGACAACAGAAATATTCAGGTGGAATTCTCTTCTTAGATCTACTTACACTGCACACAGTGATGGCAAAGAACAGCATCTTCTGTGCAGCTTGCAGGGAGAATGCAGCCTGAAAACAGATGCCCAAAGCACGTATCTTATATGAATCTATTTAGCCTAGAAGTGTTTCAGACTGAGAAGTGATCATGTAAAATACATTTTTCTTGCCAGTATTATTTTAGTAAATAAGGAGGAAAATTTTATCCTACTTATTATAGTAGATAATCTGGTTAAAGTGGGGAGAAAGGAGTAGCTTTGGGTGTGCATTGATAAGGAAGTACTGTGACATGCAGTGTATTCAAACTCTTAGATCTTAATTTCCAGTTTGATGGTTAATAAATGGAGCAGAGCTTTCTGTTTTAAGCCTTTTTGGGGGAAAGGAACAGCTCAACTTCAGGAGTTTGAAACTTGTTAGTTAATCAGGTAGAATTTTCAGTGAAAATTATCAGGTGCTAATTTTCAGTGAAAGGTGATACATAAAACTTCAGAGGGTTGATTGTTTTGTTTGAAGGAAGTAGGCAAGTGTGTAAAAAATTGCATGTAAAAGAGAGAGCTCTGGAGATTTTAGAAGACCCGTCCTAAGGAGGGAAGGGAGACTCCCCCAATGCTCATACCAGCAGATACATTTATGCAGAGTGTTGCCTTCAGTGCTGCCAGGACATTGGTGTGTGCCCATCAATTCCTTACAACCTTCCTGTGTACCACAATACTGCTGCCTGCTCTTACCACCAAAGGAAGGGTTTTTCTCAAGAGCACATTTCCAGGTGTTGCTACAGAACCACAAGTTTGCAAAGTATGTATATCATAGCTAATGCAGGAACGTATTTCAGGGACCATCAAAATTAATCAATATCCTTCAATATGGGACACAACTGGCCTAATTTGAGAAGTCTAATGTAGACAGTCTTGAACAGCCTGTCCCTGTCCTTCTCCAAAAAGGACAAGTTGAATCCTAAATTATCGGATGAAAAATGACAAAGTGCAGGGGATACTAGAGCAGAGTAAATCACAGTCATAGGATGGCTGGGAAGGAAGGAACCTTTGGAGACCATAGAGTCCAACTCCCCTGCTAAAGCAGGTTCACCTAGAGCAGTTTGCGCAGGGTCACATCCAGGAGGGTTTTGAATATCACCACAGAAGGAGACTCCACAACCTCTTTGGGCAGCATATCTTATATTCAGAACAGAACACAAATTTTCTAGTTACCTGATCACTCCATTACTGAATAAAACTAATAGACTCAATACAAAAATGCCATGGAGCAGGCAGTGCTATGGCAAATCAGAACTGTAGGATCTGACAGAGAAGCACCACTGAACATTTTAAAACTAAGCAGGGGAACATCCTTACTTCTGGTAACAGAGAATAGGGTGACAAGATAAAATGAGCTGGTTTGGTTTGGTTTGGTCTTTATCTAAATATATTATTACACTCAAGTGAGCTGGCAATTATATTTTCATCACTCATTACATGCATTGCTCTGAAGTTGCTCCCTTCAGTCACTGGGTAGCACCCCCGGGGATACTCTACCAGACCTAGCTCAGGAACTTCTGCTGCTTAACATCCCTTCCCCAAAGCTAGGAGCCTACCTCTTTTGCAAAACCAGACCACTTTCATGCCAGAAGGACTGGAGCTGCATTTCCTTTCCCTTTGCCAGGTCTCTGGGGACCTCCATCTCCATGTGCCTGATGAGTCAAACTTGCTTCCCAGTTCCATTGAGAAAAATGATTACGTTGCATGGGGAAATCCTGCCTCCTTGGGTGGCCCTGCTCTGGCCCTGCTCAGGCCCTGCCTCTGCCACAGGCAGGTGTCCCTGCCCAGGGATGGCACTTCCCTTGCTCCATCCCCTGAGCTGGTTCCCAAACCTGGCTTGCTGCAGCTGCCACCTGAGGCCTGTGGAACAGCATCTACTGTATGCAGAGTGCCAGGGAAGGAAAGGGTTTGTGTCATGCCAGAAAGTCACTGTTTTTTGCAGGCATTTAAGGCACAGTGTGCAGGTAGGGTTTGCAGTGTGTTTCACTTGTGTCGAAAGGCAGTCAAAGAATTTGTGTTTGGACAGATCTGTATCTACACAAAAGACATCACAATGAAACAGCAGGGTGAGGGACTGTGGGCAAACCACCACATGACGCATGAGCCATAAGCAAGTGGCTGCCAGCTTTACATATTACAATATATTGCTTGCTGACAGGCAAAACTTCCCTCCCAGGGCTACTTATTCTCTAGGATAAACTCCTGTTCTCCATGAGGATCCCGTAAGCACTTCCTGGGTGGGGAAGCAGACACCAGGAAGACAACAATGACACAATATAATGTAAACAATTTAGGGATTGGTTAGCGCAGAGTGAAGGACACAAGAACTCAGCAAGTTTGAAACAGCACTGTAATAATGAAGAACAAAAGTCAGAGTGATACCACAAATTTGCCTTTTGGTATCACTGCAAAAAACTTCCTGTTTCTCAGACGGCTCTGATAAAGTCAGTTTTGCACTGGCAATAGCCACGGGCAGGATGACAGCCTATACTTTGCTCCTTAATCTTACTGGCACATTTAGTTGGCCAGAGTTTACTTAATACAAGATTGTTTTTTAGCCGCAATCATGAAGGATGTGAAAGTTCTAAGAAGGACTTGCAAATCAGATTCATGAGATTTCCTCTCATTTTTTGCTGTCCAAAATTTCTTTTGAAGCATTCAAATATCTCTGACCTCTCTGCACTGACATTTGTAGGTAGGATAGCTCCACAAATGCATTGGGAAATAATACTTAGTAATGCACAGACCTGAATCAATGTGTCCTCTCAGCTCCTTTGGGATGTGGGTTAGCCAGCAGAGCCAGAAGTTGTGCAATCCCTGGATAGCCTAGCTGCAACACTGCCCAAGTCCAGCATGCAGGGAGGTGGCTGTTTGTGCCTATGCAAAAGGGGAAGTGTCCATTCTGAATCAAATTTAAAAACTCTGTCTCAGCACTCCTGGGACACACATGGTGATGACTGTGCCTGATGGCTTCGGCTTCAGAAGCAGGTGGGACAAGCCTGGGAAGGAACTGACCCACAAGTGGCCTTGCACCATATGCGGTGCAACATGACCACTCTCCTCTCACCCGCTCCCCTGACTGTTTATCCTGATGTCTGATGGCAGCAGTTTTTTCAATAATAAGCACATACAAATAGCCTGTTGAAGGTGGATGAGACTGATGGGGGCAGCCCTAAGCGCGGAAGAAACTGAAGCTGGTTCTACCAAGCAGCAGAGGTTACTGTCTAAATAATTCATTTAACTACAGCGCAACTCCACTGCGACATGGATTTCAAGCCAAAAGTGAGTAATGTTTTGAAGGGCCTTAATGACAGGGGAACTTGGGCTCTTTCTGTAAATCACAAGGGGCTGCCTCCTTCAGAGGACAGGGATGTATGTGCTTCTGTGGAAAGAAAATTTTTGCTTTTTGGAAATGTCACACATTGCTTTTGCTTTTTCAAGCACACTGAGATACAGCCAGAGAAAGTACTAGCTAGGAGGAAATTTATGACTCTGTTGAATAACTGTCTGGCCAATAGGATCTCCATGAACAGTTATTCAGATATGCCCTGTTCACACCTATCACCAACTAATTGCAACATGACTATAAGATCACCAGGACTGTATTGACATGTGAGGAAGTGATTATGAACACAGAGCTTCCTAAGAAGAAAGGACTGTCCCACTTTTCACAATGATGCCGGAGAACAGAAATCTCTGTGGAGCTCTAATGGGCTACAGGGGTGAGCTGACAATAAGCACTCTTTAATTAAGCTCTTTGAGAAAGTCAGGCTCCCACTGGGCTTGTTGTGAGAGCAGCAAAGCAATTCAATGCCCAAGCTTTCTAATACTGATGTAGGACACCAAATCACCAAGACCTCTTCAGTGTAATTAAAGGCAGGATGTGCTTGTGGCTGGTATATCCCAGCTCTGAATGGGAATGCAGCCAGGGGTAATTCCTGGGGTTTTTCCTATAGCTTATAAGGTCTATGCTATATAATAGGTAGCACTGGTGATGGTAAATGCTCAGTCAATTAGAAAGGGAGAAGAAATAGTGATGGGGTGATAATTCAGGATCTTCCAAGTTCTGACCATGCCGCAAACTTGCTGCAAAGTTTTGAGAAGCCTGAAGTTTCTCTTTTCCTCTTTTAAATCAAGTGGAAAAAAATAATTAAGCCCGTTGACATGCAGGGGTTAATTAGTTATGGCTTGATTTTCAGACATGCTAAGGAAATTTCAACTCATTCTTGGCACTCTTTATCTTTGAAATATCAGGTCAAAGAGCGTTGTATTTCTTGCAGCATTTCTTTATAAAGGGAATATTGCTCCTATAAGCTAAATCTATCTTGGCCATCTCATCAGGGCTCTAGGCATTGACGCAGCACATACAATGTCTGCAGTAACTCCTCCCTGAACTAGTGCTCAAGCACACACAGAGCATTAGATACACCACCAGCCTGTGTGGCTTGTGACTGCTGGTCACTCTATGCTGACCTTATGTGGAGGTACCCAAGGAGGTGCTGCTGGTGTCCCTGGCTGGAGGACCTTTGACCTGGCCACCAGCACATTAAAAAGTCTGCCTGCACTTGAAACTGCCCTGCACATGAGGATCTCATCTGATCTCTAATGAGCCACAATGATCTGTGCAAATTGAATTGATTTGGGAATTCTAACTTCAGCTTCCAAACACTGACTCTCATGTGCTAAACAGCAGGATTCCCGACTCAGAAATGTTCCTTGTAGGGAATATTGGCACTTTCTAGACTGCAGTCAAGTCAGCCCTAAGCTTTTTCTTTAGCAAGCCTAGCTGGTGGAAGTTGTGGACACTTTACCAACTTCTGCATTTTTCAATCCCTCTGTCACTCTTGTTCCTCTGCAGACTTTCATCATCCTTCTTGAATTAAAGGAAGGCTTGCATGAACAGAAGTAATAGCACTTAATATCCCTGACTGTAGTCCTTCTAATACACTGTGACTATTTAATTGTGACTCTTAAAGTCTCATCCAGAGTCATTACTTTCAATCCTGTGAGTCTGCCTTCCCATCTGTGTCCTTTGATGCATGATTCTCTATCAGTCCACACCCCTGTGCTTGCCATAGGCAGCTATCCCCTATATATTACCTTACAGGGCTAAGTAAAAACAGGAAAAAGATAGCTGCACAATTTGAATCACCATTATACTTGCTTTCTAATCAGAAAAACTTTGTCAACATTGAAAAAATAAAGAATTTCAGTTTTCTGCTTTGGTGCAAAAATACCATAGGAAAGAAAATGCCAACAAGAAAATCGAGGTACAATTACAACCCTCAAGGTCACAGCTGTGCTGTGGCCAGTGGGACTCTTTTGTGGGTGAAGTTACTCCCTGTGCGGAGGCCAATCTGAGGCCTTTGTCCCAAAAATTCTTCAAAAATAGGTTCCCTGCAGCAGCTATGTTGCTCTTTTACTCAGGATTGAATTTCAGTCTGTGCGCATATCAGATGAGTAAGATTTGGTTCAATGAAAGAGTCTGAAGGGAATTTTTTTTCAAGGTGTGTGATGTGCAAAAACACCCAACCTATCAAGAAGAAAGACATGAAAGAAACAATAGAGACACCAAAAGCATAAAGGAGGAATAAAGACATCCTTCGGGATAAGGCAATGGAACACATGTGGGTGGAAAAGCACACAGGAGAGATATGGAAAGTATTCAAAGAGAAATTACTGTATGCCCAATGGTTATGTGTGCCATTGAGCTATAAATACTTCAGGACTGGAGACAAGGGTAAAATTTATACAAGGAAGTGGAAAAAGTCATCTGATGTAAGGTAAAGCTCTCTAAAAGCATAGGAAAATTGGAAAAATTGAGGTGGAGAATGAAAAGAAAGACCAGTTAATGTGAAGAGAACAGGACCAAAACCACATTTGGTTCTTCCACATATGGGTGTATGTTTACTAAAACCTTACTGTTTGCAACCCTGGTGTCACTGTGAAAGAGAGCATTTCAGAAGCAGCTGCATCACAAAGGCTCAGACACCCTTCAGAGCCACTCTGGCAACACCTCCTGGTCATCCTGCCTTTCTCGCACTGCTTGCTGGATCCACCACTGCCTCCAGCACCATCTTACACTCAACACTCCTGTGGGTCCTGGCTGCTGCTCTCTTCTGCGTTTGTTCAGCAACAAAGGGGCCCAGTGTCTCCATGTGCCTGAGACCAAGTAGAGCTACAAATCACACCCCCAGTGTCAAGGCTAGCTCTTAGACTCATCATTGCTGACTGCACTCATTTCGTTTTGCCCAGCAGCAAATACCTGTCCATTGACCCTTACAAGCACGAATTTCATGACCCCAGGTGATGGATGTGAGTATACAAATAAAATGTTGCAAGTCCTGTAACTATAACTACACACTGAGAACCACATACAAGACCTATGCCCAGAGGTGTGAATAACTTCCCGCAAGGATAATCATGCATTACCTCAAGGAATTCAGGCTCCCTAGGGCAGGATTCATCTCAACCAAACTGAATTACTAAGAACTCAATGCTTACTCCCAGTTAATTGTGCTGACTTGTTTCTAGAAACGGTAGAGGAAGAAAGGCTCCTTCAAAGACTTTGACTCAGAGGCATGAAGATTGCATGTAACTTCTCTTGCCATGGCAGTTTGTTGGGCAAGGCATGGGAGGCTGCCCGGTGACTTCAACCTCATTGCAGGAAATTCTGTTTTCCAGAAATGGTTATGCTGTTGTAATATTTTGGGGAGGTGTGTCAAGAGCTGAGAAGGAATATTTTACAGAAGGGGTTGAAATGTACCTTCAAAACACGTTGGACCTACTACAAGCAGCTGTACACTGAGGCCATGAAAATTCGTCCCGACACACTTTCCCATCACTGTCCCTTCACCATGAGCAAGTACATCTGCCCTCTGTTTAGCCATGCAGGCTCTCTGGGTAAGGTAAGCCCCCAAGGAAGGAACACGAGCCACACGTGCAGTCGTGCCTTGCCCCGAGCAGCAGGCAGGCAAAAGTCGACCTCGGCTGCCTGCTCTCTCCTCTGTCCTACTTGCTTTGCTGTGATTACATAAACACCATTTTCCTGGCTCCTACGTTCTCGTTTCGTTTGCTTATTTTCTGATTTTTAGGACACTCTTTTGCTTGAATTACACTGACCTCTTTTGCCAGAGAGGGTACCATATTTTCTGACTAAAGCCTCTTATCTTTAATAACCCGGCACATTTACTGTCCAAGTCAATTGTTAGACTCGGGAATTCTTTTAATTAGAAAAGCAACCACTCTAATCAATAGTGAAATCTGAAAGCCACATGTAACAGAGAAGCAGCTATGCAGAAATCTAGACCATCCGCAAGCAAGACAGACACCTACAAGAAGTATAACGTTCATTTTCTCCTTTTCATTCAGCAGTGGAAAATATGTGAACATATTGCAGGGCATCCAAACGACCCAAAACACAGTCATCTGTGAGAAGTTCTGCTTTAGTTATAGTGAAATTTAAAAAATGGCAGCATTACTAAAAAAAACTGCGTACCAGTTAATAAATTTCACAATACTCCCTCCACTCTGGCCGCTGTGGTTTAACCATGTAGCTGTGGGAGACTTTCAGAAGCACAGTGGCTTACCTGCCTTGACTAGGAGCTTATCAAACACCAGCTGAAGGTTTCCTTCTCAGATGTGTGGCACAGGTGGCAGCTGATGCAATGGCACAGATAGTCAAATTCCCAGACCAGCCAGCTGGCATGGAGATGGATTTTCTCTTTAAATCATGACACAGCCAGGTTAATTCAAAAGCTATTTTATCCAGGATATAAAAAAGCTTGTAATGTGGAGGGCAGGGGTGAACAAGCAGGCAGAAGACACATAGTGAGGGGACACAGGAGAGAAATGGGTTAAACCAGAAGGTAACAAAATGCACAAAATGTATAAGGTTCAGCTTAGTCCAGGGGTCCCCTCTTCACCCTGCACAGGGACACAGTGTGTGAGGGTACATGGGTTGCTCTCTGTGTGTATCCTAGGTACATGTTAGGATGCCAGAGGATTGCTGTAAAATCTGCTTGCTATGGGCTCCTATGGAAAAAAGTCTGTTCCCCCAACTTTAAGCTAAGCAGCTGCCAAGCTCCTGACTGGCAAGGCTGAACACCAGCCCCAGGGATTTTGCTTGCAAGCCCTTACAGAGGATGACACTGGTTAGTGAGTGCTGAGACCCTTCTGCACCTAGCCCAGCATGACAGTGCTTCTCTGCTCAAACAGAATGGAAGATTAATCAGATGTTAAAAATTACTATTCAAAAGATATTCTGTGACATAAATACCCACACTGACAGCAGAACATTCAGCAACATGTCCGAATCCTCTTCCTCTTCATGAGAGGAAGAGAAACTGCTTCTCAAAAAAATGAGAAAGAGACTTTTGTTTTGCTTTGTTGCAAAGAAGAATCAACTGATGATAGCAGACATTTAAAAACAACCCCATGCTTAATTATAATCTTTCTGGAGGAGCCAGGATGGCTTCAGATTATTTTACATAACTGTGTTAAATCCCCCTTGAGAATTATTCGCCTCCCACACTCCAGGGTGCCTGAGCTTAAAAGATGGCCAGTTATTTAACAGGCTTGTCAGAAGCTTAAAAATGTACCAGCACTTGCTGCAAAACAACAATTACAAGTGGATTTATTTCATTATCTTCACAGGCCTTCTACAATGGGCAGGAAACTGTTCTTTGATGGTGCATTTTATTTTGAAATGCATATTGCACCGGTGTATTTAAAATGTAATGAACATTTTATACATACATACATACATACATACATACATAAATATATATATAAATATATATATATGGCCAAAGCTTGGAGTACCTTTTCTGAGCAGTACTTGCAGTAGCAGCCTTGCAAAACTTTCCTAGTCAGCTTGCATAAAGACAGCATGTTTTTCTTCTGTAATTTGGAAAAGGAAGAAACATCTTATTTTCTTGCATTGCCTTCCTAGAAAAAGAGAAGCCATCTGACTAATGAATAGCCTAGTATTTTGTTGGTGACTTAAAAATGCAACTGGGAAAGGGAAAGAGGACATGATTCAGCCCTGGCTGAATGCAGTGATCTTTCCTTCTTGGGTTACATTTATTTGATTTTTGGTGTTTAAGATATGTTTTTAACTACAATTCTCTATGTTCACATAACATAAATTATGAAGGCAATAACAAAGTGGGGAAATAACTGAATTCCTGTTCACGGAATTTTAAGCCCAGTAATTTCAAAGGAGTTTGCATGCAGACCTTTGTACTTCTCAAGTAGTCCTCATCAGAGGACAAGATTGTTGCTGGGCTTGAGTAGGCAGAAGGACAATTTGTGTCTTCTCTCTCTCCTCTGGGCTGTCTTTTCTGAGTAGAGACAGATCTTAAGGCAGGTAGGTAAAAGAATTAAGCAGTGTGTGGGCTTCATCATAGGCCAGGTGTTCACTGTCATAGAGACAAGAAATGAGTACACTGGTGACATCTTAATTTTTGTTTCCCTCTGATGGTCTGGCAGCAAAGTATGTCATCTGTTAATCAAATTCTCAGTGAGTTATATGGGGACAAAAGTGTGTATTAGCTGCAACCATAAAGATGGAAGAAATCCCATGTGAAATGCAGCAGATCTTTCTCAGCTGCTGATAGTAACAACCAAATCAAACGTCCCACAGAGTTGTAAACAGGAGCAGAAGCCATGCCTGAGCATCTCTGCGCCACCTCCAGCACCCTTGGGACTGCACTTATGGAGGCTATAGAAGCCTTTTCTATTATTATTTTTGATGGTTAATCCATCTGAGGGCTGGATGAGTGGCACCATGCTGATGGCAGGCAGCCAGTCCTGAGAGCAGCTTTTGGAGGGACACCAGAACTCTCTGCCAGCATTGACTCCCAGCTCAGGAACCTTTTAATTATAACCATAACTCTGACTTCTTCCAGCAATGGGAGAGCTGTAAAGACTGGAATTATATCTCTGCTGGGCTCATGGTTAAATCTCATGCTGGGAAATTCAGAGGAATGTCCCCCTGTGCCTCATGGTTCCGGTCCCTTCTCCCAGCCACTTGCATCCAGTAACTCCTATCCTGCTCTTGCACAGAGTAGCTGGGACAGGTCAGGGAATGGGAAGAGGATGCACTTTGTGGATTCAGTGTTATCCCCTTCTCTGTGCCCTGGCACTGGATTTTCTGTGTTCATGGTAAGGTAGAAGGGAAATACAGCCCTGAGCCTGATGACTGTCATTCTTATAACCAGGGACTGATGTGAAACCTTCAGCACTGAAACCAAAACCAAACAAGAGGGTCCATAAGCTGATCACTAAGCAAAAAAACAATCTTCTGCAAACTGTCGGAAGGGAGTGTAGACCTCAGTGACCACTTACAAACCAACTGAGAAGGACAGAAGTTCATTATTTGCCAGGCAAGGCCAGCATCCCCCAGCAGCAGATGGACTCCAGTGCTTAGCAAAAGGGTGACTTGAACGTTGATGTAAACCCAGCTGTATGGGAAACTGCAGGGTCACGTCTGCTACCACAAGTCCCTCAGCACTGCGGAGCAGCACCATGCCTCCCTTCACGCTTGGTCAAAGCTGTTCAAGAAGATGTGCCAAAACATGGATTTCTAAGCTCAGAAAGGAAAGGGTACAAGCAGAGTTCAAGCTGACAGAGAGACTATGCCACAACAGCCAAGAAGAGCACCAGGACGAACGGAAGATGGGATGGAGCCAGAGCAGCCCTCAGTGGGCAGAGGAGCAGGCAGTGACTAAAACACAGCTGGTTTCTCATGAAACGTCTCTGCAGAGCTGGAGATGGCAGCAGTGGGCAGGACACTACACTGGCTTAGATGGATGGATGAGCAGCATGGAAGGACTAACCAAGCTGGGACTTGCATTGCGATCGTGGGCCATGCCAGTGTTCAGTGCCCACCTCTCTCTGCATCCTGACCCATCCCATGTACTGTGGGCTGTCCAACGCTGGGCCCCCACCTGCCCAGCCTCCTGAGGCTATGAGATAGGAAAGAGGAACTCTCCTTCCCTCGCTTTCTCTGTATTTGGAAAAAGTTTCTTCTGAAATAATGCAAATGAACTCATCTAGAAACAAGAAATGCAAGTTTTCCGAGAACACTTTGGAGAGATTGATTTTGTGTTTCCTGAAGGTGTAAATTTGGGCTTTGTGACTTCAGTAGAACTATTTTGAATTTGCCCATATAATGAAGCTGGCCATTTTGAATACAAGTAGAAAATAAAACAACTGATATTAAATGCCTTCAATCCCATTTTAATGAGCTCTGTATTTCAGAGTTGGGATAAGTGTCCTCACTCTTTGCAGTTAGTATAAAAGCTACATGACTACCCAGTATTATTGTATATCAAAACTGACATGAAAGTACAAAACTTCATCATAATTGGTAGAAAGTTAGAAGTACACAGTTGATGAACTTATCTTATTCAACCTCTGGGTTTGCCACTTATTCCGTTCCAGGGAATAAACACACACCATTCACACTTGTAAGTACATTATGTCCTTTCTTCCCCATAAATCAGTCCCAGTAGGGAGCACTGCAATTGAGCTGCCAAAAAGAAAACTCTGGAAAAAGTCAAAACAGATGATTTTAAAGCTTGAGCATATTAAAAAATCTACATTGACAGTGTGACAGATTTATGTTTTATAAATCAGGCCTCCAACCAGCTTTTTAAAATATAATGGAGCAGTCCCAATTGCCAGTGGCAGCTCAGTGAGCAGGAAGTGGGGCTGTGGGAGTTCCACACCAGAGCTCTGCAAAGAGCAACCCTGAGCAGCTGCCCCCTGCAAGAACCATATCACTGTCACAGCACTTGCCTCACCTACCACAGGGAGAAACCTGCAACCAGGGAAGTGATAAAGTGCCTGAGGAAATTTAAACTCTATTCTGTAAGTTCTCACAAGGAGTTTCAGCAGCATTACCCAAAACCGGGTCCATCTCTGAAACGTGCTGCCTGCCTCGTGAGCAGCATTTGGCTACGCCACATCTTGGGTTTGAAATGGAGGAGACAATCCATCCCTCAGCAGGAAGGTACAAGTGGCCAGGTTGTCTCCTCTTTTGTCTGTGATCACCCGGCAGGGATGACACAGGGAAGCCTGCAGAGGGATTTCCCTGGGGCACTGGCTTGGATCAAGAGTGTGGTGAGGTTTTGGGCATCTGCTTTGCCAAGCCTAAGAGGATCATCAGCCCAGGGCTGCATCCTCTTACTTTCCTGCTCAGTAACAAAGACACAAAACACACTCAAAGCACATACTCCATATACTAATTTAGGTGTTCGTCTGTAGTTCATGGGTAGCCAAAGTATCTCCATTGACCAGACATTAAAAGACTGAAACACAAAATCCATAGCAGGCACTGAAGTTGATGTCTGGGTGCATGAAGGCTGTTTAAATAAGTGCCAAGGAGAAAGGACTTTCAAAGGATCTCCTAAAATTATCCTCGGGGAAACCAACTGAGATGAACCCAGCAGCCTGAGGTGATCTCCATAGCAGAGAAGGAGAGCCATCCCTTCCTCAGCACAAACAAATGCTACACCCAAAAATAAAGTTGTAATGTTCTTGAGCACTAGGCAAGTAGTTAGGGTTAGGCTAGGGAGGGTTAGGCTAAGCAGGTGCAATTTCCATTGAAAATAATATATTTAATATTTAAGTAACTTAAACTTATCTCCTGTTCAATGGACTGCAGAAATTAAAGAGTAAAAAAACTCCAACAGCAAACCTGCATCAAGCCATCTGAGCCTCCTGTCTGTTCAGCATGGGGTAGAGTCTTAACAAAGAAAGATTAGTGTGTGGAAATGTGTTGCGGTATGCTCTGGCCAGTTTCGGTCTCTTTCATTGCCAGGCTCTGCTATGTACCCTCCCGCCACCTTGATATCAGTTCCCCACCCCCCGGAGGGCTCTGTATTGTGTAATCCTACACAAAACCCGCCAAATTCAAACCTAGCACCCCTCCCCATTGGATGTTGTAGCCTCCCCCCGCCCCCTCGTGTCTGTATTTGTGTCACTGTAACACGCTGTGTCAGTGCTTCCCCGGCACCACACTGGTGCCAAATAAATCATCTGGGAAGCCCCTCCGCTCGTCTCTCCTTCTTCAGTGCGCCTGAAACATCGGTGGGTTAAGTGAACCCATACAGGAACTTCGCCAGCCCACCTGTGTCTTGGAGCAGCCCGGACAGTCCCTGGAACCGCGGACAGACGCGCTGTGCACCCCCAGAATGCACCGCAGCAGAAATGGAAAAACCATATACAGAAAAATGCAAATAAGCAGCAGGACTGCAGAGCCAGATCAGGAGCTGAACTATGACCCTGAGACAAATGGGTAGGACAGCTTTTTCTTGGATTGTCAGGAATCAGCCTGTGTGTCAGCTAAACTTTTCCAGATGTGAGTAAAGAAATAAGAAAGGCAAGAGAGGGAACGAACCTCACAGGCTGCAAACATCTCAGGGCTGGGTTATGGCAAGTGCTAGGAAGCATGTAGAGGAAATACAGCACCTTCCAGCAGCGATACAAGAGAGCTGAACAGGAACTTTTGAAAAGGGCATGGAGTGATTGGGCAAGGGGGAATGGCTTTAAGCTGAAAAAGAGCAGGGTTAGATTAGATATTGGAAGAATTTCTTTCCCATGAGGGTGGTGAGGCACTGGAACAGGTTGCCCAGAAAAGCTGTGTCTGCCCCATCCCTCAAGGTGTTCAAGGCCAGGTTGGATGAGACCCTAAGCAGCCTGGTCTAGTGGAAGATGTCCGTCCCCATGGCTGGGGGTTTGGAACCAGGTGATCTTTAGGTCCGTTAGAACCCAAACCACTCTGATTCTATGAAAGAGTCAGTGAAACAACAGGTAAATGATAAACTTCCCTGCTCGGGGCCTGAACCTCATGGAAAGGCAAAAGGGACAAATGACCCACAGGCACTGTGGGGTTGCAGTTTGCTCAGAACAGCCCCTTGCCAGGGTAGAGCAGAAGGGTCCATGTGACTCACACCCCCTGCAGAGCCGGTCCTCCCTGCATCATCCATGCATTTCTACTTGTATTAACCATCCAAGGCAACCCTTGAAGAACCTCTCCTTAGTTTTTCATGGGGCAAATAACAAAAGAACATTTTTACTTGAAACTTCAAGCAGAACTCTATGAAACATTTTGGTTGCATGTCTCACTGAAAAGTAATAAGCCCATTTGCAAACGGCACTGCTGCTCAGTTTAATTTGTCCCCTTTCCCGGGGGAGCTGTGACCTCAAAAATCCCCGAGGCTTTTGGAATTGATCAGCATCTGTATTTTCCAGGAGAATGCCTTATTTAAAAAGCATCTGAAAGCTGACTCTCAGCTAATCCCTTCACAACAAAAAGACACTTTCTTTCCACTTTCTCATTGCTCTGGTGTTTTTTCTATTTCCCTGCCATTTCCTACACTTTAATGCATATCCAAATTTTCCTCTCTGTCCCCTTCTCTGTGGTCAGTTCTTAGTTAAAGGGTAAGTAAAAGACGTGCATTTTTGTGCTCCTTGGGAAAGAGCAGATCACAGAAAAGAAAGAACTGGGTGAATGAGGATGTAGCCTCTCTCCATCACCAAGCATTTGAACAGGATGACATCTCTGATATCAGAGTACAGAAATACCAACAGCTCCTGTCTGGAAAAAGTGAAGTTTCCTAAATGCTTGGGCAAACCAAAGGTTTGGAGCTGTTATTAATAGACTGGGATAGCTGGAAGAAAGCTCACTGTATACGCTAATGAAAATGTGTCTAAGTACTGTGGGGCTGTGAATTTCTATTTTGAGAGGATGTGGGTAGTTAAGTAACCCCTGCCTGCTTGTGTCAGAGCGAAAGTGGCAAGTGCCCTGCTTGCAAAAAACCCCAAGCCACAGAGGAATGAAATAATGTCCTAAAAGACTGAAGCAGAGCCTTTCAGCTGAGGGAGACTCAGAGGGCAATGAAAAATCTGGATGGATGGATGGATGGATGGATGGATGGATGGATGGATGGATGGATGGATGGATGGATGGATGGATGGATAACCACACATCACTAGGGTAAGCCCAGCCAGGCCTGGGGCAAAAGGCAGCAGGGAAGCAGCAGAAGCACAGGACACACTGACCTAGGACCAGAGGTGCAGGAGACCCCACCAAAATCATAGGGGCCACTTCAGGTGGGCATTATGCAATTATTCCTATTGGGATTCAGACATGGAGCTAGAATTAGTGGCCCGTCCTCAGCCATCAAATCCCACCAGCACTCAAAGAGCCCTGAGCTGCCACATGTTGGCTTGGCTGCGGCTCCAAAAGCAGCCCCCAGAGCTGGGCAGCCTCCCTTGGACATGTCCCCTGCAATGCTAGCCCCATTTCAAACCTTGTTATCAGGTAACACAAAATTGGAAGGGGTGAGAAGAAGGAGTAGAAAAGAGAATGATTTATGTAATTTCAGGTGAATCATAGATAAAGCCAGTTTTTGTTGCCACACAGCGCAGGGAAGACGCTGTTCAGGGCTCACTGTGCTCACTTGTCCACTACTCCTTCACTGTGGGCTTTGGCAAATGTGGAGGAAAGGTGACTAAATGCTGCAACCATGCTCAAACTCTCCCTGAGAATGTCTGATTTTCCCAGTTGCCAGCCAACCTACCTAACGTGGTGCTTCACGGGGGACAATTAAATAGCCAGAAGCAACAGGCATGAAGGTAGCCTGCTGTGAGTTCTTAAGACTTTTCTATGAGTCTGGTATTTAAAAGGTTAATTACTCCCTGTGGTGGCCAAAAAATGCAAAAAAAAGCCTACTCTAGAATTAATTTGCCTTAAACACTTCCTATTCATAACAAAAACCAAAAACACAAAGCCACCATATTTTGCTGCAGTTAAGAGAATGTGGCTAATGCTCAAGCTTGACTTTGTCCACTTAATTCACCTGGAGCAGCACCACTGAGCATCTGGAGAGCTGCTGAAAGGTGAGCATGCCAAGAGCTAATCTAAGGATTTGATCTTCAACCTTCAAAAGAGCTGAACATTTTATTAAGGGTGTCCAAGAGGATGCTTGTGATCCTTCTGTGTACAGTACAGGTGCATCTTAATATAATCTCTGTCCATCATCAGCTCAGACTGTTCAATACAAAAAGGGAAAAACACAAGAACATCTAAGAAGAGTCTATATGGATGGGTGCATAACAAACCCAGAAAGGAAGAAAATTCAAATCTCTAGTTCATTCAAAGTAGAGATACTCTCTTTTGGCAAGTTCCAAAATTTGAACCGAAAATACTCAGTGAGGAATTCTCCCTGAGATATATTAATTATATCCTGATGTAAATTCCGCAAACCACCACCCATGTCACAGACAGGTGTTCCAGGTGTTACCTCACTTGCATTTCAAACACCAGAGAGGGAATGGACATAGTGGGACTACTGACATCCCTGGGCTCTAAGTAATGAGGTCCATCAGCACCATTCCTGTCTCCAGGAGCATCGCTCAGTGTCACCTCAGGTATCTGCAGATAGTCACTCCAGGTTTGGGATTAGCCATGCCATGTTGACAGCTGGTGTCTGCCTGGGATGTTTGGATCAGGTTCAACTCAGCTTCTTTAAAGGTTTTAGCTACACCAAGTACAGAGTCCTGGGGAGCAGATGGAGAGGTGGAACAGGACTGGTCAGTGGGTGCAATGCAGAGATAATAGAGGTGTTGGGCAGAGAAGCAGCATAGATTTGGTATGGCCACTATTGAGCTTGATAAGCAAGGCTGGATCCAACCTCGATTTCTGCAGAAGTTTCCAAGTGAGTACATTATTCCTTCAGGGAGTTCAATGTAGGGCAGGGCTTCTTCATGTGAGAACAGCTCACGTAGCTCCAGCAGTCACCGTGCTCTGCACATGAGCTAATCTTTCCACCTGGATCTGGGAGCTCAGGCAGGTGCACCAGGTCAGAACTTACATAAAGAGATGACCTCAAGGAATTTGTTAGAAACTGCCCTCTACAAACTTAGGGAGATTGTATTACCAGCCTTCTCCTGGTATAACAGGGGTCCTCCTTACTAACACAGAAAGAAAACACTTGCCCATTTTTGGAACATCACAATGTATTATAAACGCATGGGAAAGGGAGAAATCCCCAGTTCTCATGCCTGGCTTTCATGAAACTAAAGGCTCTGGGCCAATATTTTAGATCCTGGGGTGACTAAAAGGTAACACCTAAATAATTGTGGAGATTACTGGAGCACCGCAGGAACTGCTGTGGCATGATTTCAATTGGTGTGAAGCACCAGGAGCAGACCAACAGCGATGCACATCAGCCAGCAATCTGGCTCACTATGTCTGTTTGCATTTCCTTCCCACTAGATAAAGGCTGTGCTGATGGATATGTCAGAGGCTGTCTAAGAGGGGTAAACTCTGAGGGAAGAATTCAAAGCTCTCTGGGAAAAGGGAAGTGGGAGATTCCTAGTCCTGCTGTTCTGGCATGCCTTTTGGCAAGAGTTCCTTAGGATCTGTATTTGGGAGTAGGTACACTTTTTAGATCAGAGGAAAGAGGAGTGATGTCCTATCACTACAATATTTCTCATTGGAGGGAATCTTCCAGGACTCAGATCTCCACCAAGAAAGACATGGCTCAAGAGCAGCTTGGAAGTGGAAGTCTTTGCTGAAATACTCCAGACAATTTGGGTTTAGTTGTGTCCTCTCCTTCTCTACTTTCCATTTTCCTCCAAAATCGGTTATGTTCCACAAGAGCCTGAAGGTGGGGGAGGTGGGACCTTCCTCTGGAGCTGGTGAGGACCATAGCAGAGGCTGGCTCCCGGGTGGCTGTGGTCTAGGGAGGTCAGTGCCAGGCTCCAAGTTGTGGATACTGAAAAGCTGCTAGCAGAAGGTTTTCCCTGCTCTTGCAGCATTCTGTGAGAATCTCTCCTTTCCCACGCAAACTGTGAAAACAATAAGATGGTTTTTGTAATAGTATCTGAACACCTGCTGTGTTTCCAAGGTCTGTTTTGATTCATGACACAGCCTGTTTGGAATTCGGTGTTGTAGGACTTCAGCCAATCACCTATGGATTTCTTAGCGTATATAAGGAGGGTTGTAATAAACGCTCTCTCTCGCTCCTTGGACTGGCTGGGGCTCTGTGTAAATTCGGCTCTGTGACTGGTACAACAGCAACACTGAGTCCTAGAGGGAAGGGCAGCCATGAATCCTCCTTGGTGTTCCCAGCGGGGTGAAGAAAGGTGGCAGAGGAACCAGCCAGTTTGACTTGGGCACATGTAAGCACCAAGATGGGACTGCCCAGACCCTGAGAAGCCCCAGCTCCCATCACTTAGAGGGGACTGCTCAAACCCCAGCTGCAAGTCACAGACCTGGGTTCAGCTCACAGAGAATTTGAATTCTGTGCTTGGCCACCCATTGATAACAATGGTCTTTCCTGCTATAAAACTCTTAAACACAAACATCTGTGTGTGAACATTAGCATGGCCTTGTTTTGAGGACAGAAAAAGAATATACCTCCTTTCCCACAGCACTTGTCACAATGAATGGTAACTATGGAGCCTTTCACACTTCTCGGTGGTTTTCAGATGGAAAAAAAAAATCTTAGCAGATATAAATAAATGGGAAAGGTATATATATATATGTAATAGTAAGTGTCACCATAAATTAATGGAATACAGACACGTCTGTGTCTGAATGAAAACGCAGCAACAAGTATAGGTTTTCATCTTTCTTTTCCATTTCTGAAATACTCTTGAAAATAAATATTTGGGGTATTTTTCATATAGACAGAAAGAGAGGAAACCCATGCATCTTACTTTATGAGCTATTATTTTTGTATGCCTAAATAGCTGCTGTATTTAAGATGCCAAGAAAAAACAACTGTGTATTTAGTCCCAAAACAAACTCAGTATGAGTAGAGCCAGTGCTGGCTGCTCTCCCGAGGGTCTTGGTCTAACATACTTCAGCTTTGGTTTGGAAAACCATTTTTAGGGAGGGAAAACACCACAGCCCCATGTCTGCCTGGCTGCTTGCCTGCCTACAAACAGCTGGCCATGGTGCTAAAGAAGGCAGGGGTGGAATTGAAAAGACACTTTCCTCCCTTCAAAAGAAAAAAAGAAAAGGGAGAAAAAAAATCCAGCAATCTAAAACCTGCACTGACTGCTGAGCTGAGGCTCCTTTTGCACAGATCACTGGACAGACATCAGATGGCAAGACCTTTTAATTGCTAATAGTCTGGTCTGGATTTCAACATGACACAGAGATAAAGGACTCTGTATCCTGCTATCAGTCCCCTGCGCAACTGTTACATCTTAGTAAGTGTAACTACAGATTCATAGATGAGAATTCTGTACATGGAGAGTATCATGGAACCACAGAACAGTTTGGGTTGGAAGGAACTTTAGAGATCATGTAGTTTCATGAGTTCTTTGACTGGAAGCAGAGTATTATTAGGGCATTCCCTTGCTGTAACAGTGATTTGTGAGTTCCAAAGCAGAACCCCAATATCAGGCTTAATTTTTGCTTTAATGCTACGGCTGTTGAACTGACAAAGCTGGACTGGAGAGCTATTTGTGCATCAGGGAATGAAGCGCAGACACAGATTGCTGCTCTTTTGGGTCACTTTCCACCCCAAAAAAAGAAAGGATTGATAAAAGCATTCAGATAGTGTTGCCATCATTGTTTTTCAGATAGAGAAATCAAGGCCAGGCACAGCTACAGGCTTTGCATAAGGTCACACCCCAAAGCGGTGCAAGGGCAGAAGCAGAAGTGAGCACATGTGATGTGGCAAATCTCTCTAACCAACAGACCATCACTTCCTTTGCTAACCCCCCATCGGGACGGGAAAGGCAGGACTGAGCTGCGCAGTGTCTGCAAACCCACCAAGGATAGCACACCAGAGAAAAATGTGGATTTACATACAGGTCAACTTCCAGGACAACTTAATATCAACACAACCCCCTAAGAAAAAAGGCCAGCAAGGACTAATGCTGGGTATTTTACGTTTTAAACGCATGCCTCTCCTTAAACCTTTAGCACCTTAGCAGCTAAACAGACACTTGGCCATATTCTGCACCAGCATACATCAGCGCAGCTCAGCTGAAGGCAATGTCTACTTTTATCAGCTAAGAATCTGATCCAGCCTTCTAAAAAAGAGGGGCCATGCAGGGGGTGAGATATTCACCTCCTTCCTGTCTCTTGTACGGCTGCTTGCCACACCAAACACTCAGCACCTTGCAGGACTGGGGTCTTTAGGGTGAGGCTTAACATACATTCTCTGGTAGTGGCTGAACTGATTGCCAGCAGAGAGGGAACTGTAAGTCAGTGGTGATAATGCAAGCCCTGCTGAGCCGTCACCAGTGGGGAACCTTTGCAGCTCTGAGAGGTTGATAGTCTCATACATAACAGGTCTTCTATGAGATACTGCAGTCTGACTGCATTTCATTAAACAGTAAGGAGATGAGCTGATCCCTCCTTTAAAATATGGAGATTTGTGTGTTTATTAGCTGCATTACCCACCTTGCCTTTCCTTGAGCAACACAGTTTTCCTCCAGTTGCAGGTATTTTCAACTTGTGGACGAGGAAGACGAAGAGGCGTGTGCAAACCAGAGTGCTGAGGGTGGCCTTTGCAGGCTGCACAGACCATTTTCTGGGAGTGCTGCTGATGCATTGTGATTAGATGCCATTTTAGCTTGGCAATGAGCATTAAGTGATGCTGTTCTTTCTCTGTCCTGCTACATCTGGTCTGGCAGCAGAAAGCTCTCTGTGATTTACGAAAGAGATTTTGTGAGGTGCAATTTCTCTTGGAATCCTGGTTTGTTTTTTTTGTTTACTTTAATTTCTTCTAGACGAGTTTTCGGAAGCACTGAAAGCTTGATGAATCACTTGACTGAATGGCCCACATAGTTTCCTCTTAAGTCAGCTTTGGCAGCAAGCCACTGAACATATCTTGAGGCTTTGCTTTGAGTAATATTTTTGTTGGTGAGATTATTCAAATATTTGAAGCCAAGCCACCCATTCCTTGTGTACTCCGCTTTTTGCACTTAACCAGGGGGAGGAGAGCTGCAGTATCATGCTCTAGAAATCAGGGCATGAAAGCACTGAGCAGGAGGAAAACTTGCCTCCAACCCAAAGGAATTTCCCTTTGGATATAACATTGTATGTCCAGCTGCAAGGCTGGGGCAGTGCAGCTGTGTGCAGCTAGTGTTAATGGCAGCTGGATGTGACCAGGACCAGAAGGGCTTGTGCCAGCCCTGCAAATGAAGGAGCCACTGCTGCCTTCGTGCTCCACTTGTGGGGTGATGGAGGCCATGGTAGCAGTGGGATGAGTGATCTGCTCCAGGAGAGCAGCACAGGAGGGACTGTGGGGTCCAATGCTTGGGACAGGTACACACCCACATGCAGCCGGAGTCAGCTTCACCTCTGCAGTCACAGAAACACAAAATCATAGCAGTGTTTATAGGATGCTGCTTCAGAGCTTTAGACCTTTAAGATCATCAAGTCCAACCATCATCCTCCTGCTCCTGTGCTCTGGCTGGGAAGGAAGCTGCAATTCTCTGTCAGGTTTCCCACCCTCAGCCTGGCACTCCGCTCCCTTTCAGGAGTCCTGGCAGCGGCTGCCTTCTGTCCCCATGCCCTGCAGCAGGTCTTGAGCTCTGGCTTTGTGGAGGTTTAAAAGGACAGAACACCTGGCAGTGAGGAACCAGTTTTGGACAAAGCAGTGAAAACAGCCAGAGGCATTTCAAACTGATCACAACCAGAATCAAAACTTACTTATCCCAAAATTCACTGTTCTGAGCTGGATTCAAATTTTCCAAAGTCCCAAAGGATCTGCAAGTAAATTCTCCTGGTACTGAATCTCTGAGCCCACACCTCTTCACTCTACAGTGAGTTTAGAAAGTTATTTGGCTTCAAGCTAATAATTCAAAAAGGACTATCTTTTTTTTCTAGTCACTGGATTCCAATTAGCTTTACTTTTAATTTCAAAAAGGGAGCCCTCATTCAGCTAGCATCCTGCGAACTGATAATCTGATGCAGGTACAGAAGGATGAATTCAGTCAAATGCATCCACTGGTCTGAAGCACTGCTCCTGTTCATTTTAGACTCATTTCAGCATGGCAGGTCACAGCAGTATAAACATCACAGGCGGAAAAAAAAAAGGCCGAGCTGGCAAACAGTCAGAACTTGCTGTTCCTGACCCAGTAACCTACTTTTTGAGCACCACATAACGTGAAAGCCACCCCTAGCTCAGACTGCAACGTCACCTCTTACTTAACTTCTTAGAGGCAAATAGTGGGTCCGGTTGGAAAGAGTTAGACGAGACATAGTCGTCATTTACTTCATGTTGACAACAAAGATCTGTTTAGGTTAGACAGGAAGACGCAGAGTGAGTGGTTTCTAACCTTAAGTCATTCACAGCCACCATCTGAACACACGTTTCATGCAGCAGAGTTTGGACCTTGGAGTCCATCATGCTGACACATGGGGCAACCTTAAATTTTGCCTACAGCACCAGTGCCACCATCAGCTTCACAGCCACTTGGCAAAGAAACTGTCCAAGGGAACGCTTCATGAAGGACCCCTGTTTTACCTCTTCAGTGCTGCTTCAGCTGTTTTTCATTCCAGCTCCCTCAGCCTGACCTGATGTGTTGCTCAGGGAGCACACAACTTAGTTTTTAAAGGCAGAAAAGACTTAAGGACCCCTGTAACCAGCCAAAGCTGCTCTCTACACCTGTTCTCCCTTCAACAGGCCAACAATAGCAGCCATCAACACCCACCAGCTCTGGGATGGCATGTGTCTTCTCCTTCCACTCTTTGCTGACCCAGATTTCTCCCCCATCACAGTCTTTCCTTCAATCAGCAAAGCTGACCCCATACTCACACACTTTGTTACCTCTGATGAGGTTAGTAAAGGATCTTGGAGAACTGATAAATATGGCAGAAAAAGATATGTTCTCAAGGATGCGCAGCATCCATTTTCTCCAGGACAATTCATGGGGTACTAGAGATTTTCTCCTGCAACTTATACATAGTTTATCTTCTTTCTTTTTTAGTGACAGGAGTGGCATCCCGTTTGAAATGCACCCGGCCGGAGTGTTGCTAGTCTGCAGAGAAGAAACATAGTTATCTGTGGCACTTGTCATCGACAGACAGTCTCTGCGTAACGAATGGTTAAGCTTAAGGGTTAAGCTTGACACTTGCTTAAGTTCAGCAAACATCTTCCAAGTATTTTGTTTGCCTAAAGCCATCGAGAGTTTTCCCATCAAAATGCAAATGGAGATGGACTAGGAAGAAAGTTTTCAGGCAGTTTTCTACTACAAATAAAAAAAGCACAGAAACAGAAATCATACGGATCCAGTGTTTGCAACTCCATCTACTACTGTGAACATCCTTAGAAATCAGTGTTTAATGCTTGCCATTAAGATGCAAAACATAAACTAAGACTAAACTCAGGCTTAACATTTGAAAGGATTAATATTTTACTGCACATTAGGGAAAAGAAATAAGAGTGCTAAGACAGAGTGAGAGACATTACAGAGAGAGCTCTTTAAAGAAGTGATGGGAAATGATTCTTTACCAAAATATGTCCATTTTTGCAGGCAATTGCTTCCACTGCATCTCTCAGCTGAAACACACACACACATAATAGGAAGAGGTAGAGATGAATATTCAACTTTTGGTTGAATATTCCAGCTACATACAAATAGATGTAGTTGAAATAATCAGAACAAAGTGTCTTGAAGTGATTCCACCTTCCAGCTGGCTCAAACTGACTAATATTTTATTTCTCTTGACACTTGGACTTCCCATGGCAGAGCAGGAGGGGATAAGGCACTGCAGTATCTTAAAAATTCTAGCTACATTTTCTTGCATCATCACAAACCATTTTCCCACCATCTCTTCTACCAGCAGTTTTAACTTAACCTAAGGTTAAAAACATATGGAACTATTTTACTCTGGCTAGCATAAGCACAACACAAATGTAAATGTTCTAATAGATATAAGAAGTAATTTTTCTTTACTACAATGTCTAATTTAGATCTCTGAAATTGTAAAATTAAAATCTGTTCTAATCCGTACTTACACAAAAAAGGCATTTCTAGCAAATTATGATATCTAACTGCTTATTACACAAAAATCTCAGAATTACTGTATTGTAAAAAGAATAATTGCCTAATTATGAAATCCTGATGATAAAGACACCATTGTCATGAAAACATCTGGACTGCCAGTCCCCCAGAATGCATGAAATTTCAATAGGCAGAACAGAATCAGGAGGCAGATGAAAGAAGATTTTTAAAGAGATCCAGAGAAAAACTATCACCCACTGCAATTTCTCTATCCAAGTGCAGGGGATGGCTAGAAACAAACCAACCAGTTCACAGTAGCAGAGCAATAAACGTGTATGGGGAAATGAGGGACAATTAACAAACACTGTGCCTATTCTTGTACAACCTTGGAAAAAATATACTTCTACTCGACTCTTCTACAATGTCAACCTGGAAAAATATTCATTGCCTCAGGGTAATAGAAACCTGTTTATCAATCTGATGCCTTAGAATAACAGACTTGACAAATCTGAACAGAACAGCAATCAACAGCATTTCTATAGCATTTAACTCACATCAAACATAATTTAAATGATATCTGAAGAACTACACAAGAAGAGGAATAGGAATGAAGGAGAGGGAAAGGTCAGTAACACACTAACAGAAGTATTGATAAAAGTAAGAGAAGTCTGACTGCTGTGTTCAGTTCAGCCCTGTGTTCAGGGCTGACCAGGAACAAGAAATCTGTTCCTGTCAAGCCTGTCGTAAATGTTATGTTAATAGTGAAGTTAGTGGCTATATATATTTTAGCTGCTTATGAAATTATGAAAGTTTTCTTGGAAAAATGAGAGTACAAAGACATGATTATCCCAGATGTGAGATGTTACATCAAAAGGACCAGAAGAAGCATGAGAACATTTCTAGTAGTCTGAGGGATGCAGTCTAGTAAGAAGAGACCTTGTCCGTGAGCCCAGGATATGATCATGTTGGAGACCTCTCCCAATGCAAGACTTTTCTCCTTTAGAGTTGAGCCCAAGCCCTGAAGACATGTACACCTATAACTGGCCCTGAGCATACAGGCAATTCCAGGGAATCTAATGAAGATTCCTTGTTCAGATAGCTAAAAGTTCACCGGCCAGCATTCACAGGGCTGACAGCTCCAGTAAAGAGTGATTTCTTATCTCTAACTAGAGCTCCCATTTCTGGCATCGACTTTTCACCACTGATCAGCCTGTACCCTGGAATCCCCAATGGAAACCTCACATGTAAATAATCTGCAAGGCCCCAGAACCAGACTTTATGGATGAGACATCAGAGAATGATGTATCACTTATAGGATATGATACATTATGGGGGTGATTACAGGGCATCAAAAGCACAGTAACCTCCTCACATGGTTACCAACTGTGGTTCTCTGCTAAAGGTTATATCAGGACTCTATTGTAAAATGCTGCTGGCTGGGATTTATAACTCAGTGGACAGCCAAGTTCTCAGCCAAGAAGTCCTTCCAAACAAAAACAGCTCAGTTGTGGGTATTCTGCTCATGTTGGATATTTTTGATCTCTAACATGATAAAATCTGCAAAGCAGCATCAGACTGTGCATTTGATACGTTTTGCATAAACAGCTCAGCACAACAGCCAAACTGATGGAGTTTATAATCTCCTTCAGTCTGAGGTCTCACTGCTTCTTTGCACGGTGTTCAGCTGGTGGGATAAAACTCATTCCCCATGCAAAGGCTCACTGTGAGATCTGTACAGCACTTTAGTTTCCCCTAAGTCTGATATTTGGGCTTACAGGGGATTTAAGAAGTGTGTGCACTGAGGAATGGCCTGTGCGGTACCAGTGAACAGAGTTGCACACACTAGGAAAAGCTTTCATATCTTCCTCTAAAGAAGCATTACTCTTCTGCCAAGTAAATAAAGATGCGCCTGTTGTTTACTTTCCAGCACATATTGCAAAGCTCATGTTAATTAAACTTCTAAAACACACAACAGAATAAATCTTTATTGACGTAATGCCAACAAATTGTATATGAACTCTCCCCCACTATTTACTTAGTAAATATTTGCTTGGAAAGAATAACTTGCACTATCCTAGACAAAGGACAAGCCTGTTAGGACACTGGAGCCAAGAGCATCCTTTCTGCTTTCCTGGACTCCAGAGCTGAAACTCCAGGATTCTCTGAGTCAATTTACACAGAGTTCAAACATCAGGCAAATACCAGGAAGGAGACAGTTGGGATAAAACCCACAGGCCTGATGCCAGGCTCTGTGGCACCAGAGAACTTTGGTACAACATCCTAGACCTCATGTTTTTCCCTGGGTGATTTATAGGTTCTAGCAGGATTCATAGGGGTATGTCAGTGGTTGAAAGGATGGTTCAAATACAAAACGATCTCCCAAGCTCAGTGTACATCACAGCAAAAAATCCCCTTTTCTTTGGAGATGCCAGCCCTTTAAAAAACTGCAGCTCTCAAAATCCAGGTACTAGAAACCTAGGAATGTCAGCTCTGTTATTCATTTATCTTTAGGTGAATTTCTAAAGTATTCCACACATGGATAGATTTCTAAAATCTAGTTCCCAAACCCTAGTTTCTCACAAAATAATGCACAAGGAACCCCAGTCAAACCTTGTTTGACATTTACAGATTGATTTTTGATAACTCTAGTCTATAAAGGCAATTGCACTGTTAGAATATGCAGTGACTAAACACACTTGTTAATGGCAAAGCTGCCTCTGACTTCAGCAGACAGAGGTTCATTGCTAAAATCCCATGAAAAGTCAATCTGTTAGTATCCCTCCCATTATTAATATACATATATTTATCTTTAAAGCAGATGGACTGATTGCACAAGGCTGAAAGTTGTCCAAAAGAGAAGTGTCTTCTATTGGGGAACAGGCTATGAAGCACAAACACTCCCAAAATACAACTCATGCTGGCAGGCTGTCACAGCACTTTTTTGAATTTGAACCAACACAATCTGAGATACTTTTTCTTGGTGTCAAACCATATTTTAGCTCTTGCCTCTTCTCGCTGGCCAGGTCAGATACATTTCAAGAAAACTGCAACCATACTTGCAAAGCCTCTTAACTTTCACATCCTCTCCCTACCGAAGCACATACAGAGATACACACCACCAGTAAAAAAAAAAGGAAGATTATCTTAAACTGACATATTATTCAGACTCACATATCTGTCTTTCAAATACAGACTTGACAACATTACTATCCTAGATTAAAGGGTCTGGGACTTTGTTAAAGTTTCCAAGTAACGGTCACGGGGAAATGCTTTTAGTTGGTTTCTTTTCTTCCGTGATCCACAGGCATAATGGACACGTAATGCTGCTTATCTATACTCCATACCTACATCTGAAAGACAGAGGCATTATCATAGCTTTCTCTATAAGAATAAGATAAATACAGTTTATAAGAAGGCGTATTTACATAAGTTTTGATTACTCATGCAACAGATAAAGAAGCCTTAATGCACATTTTTCTTCTCCTACTCACTGCCGTGTGCTCAGTGCTTTGTCTGGAGCTATTTCACAGAAGAATGTCTTAATAGCCAGTTTTTCTTCCACACAAGAGCTGTTTCCAAACATCAATGGTAGCTTCTGTTCTAATGGCACTGTCACCCAGTGCATTGTTACTGTAAAGCAGATCCATTGCAACCACCAAATTTCAGCTTTGGTGAATGTAAAGTGAGTTCTTCCTCTTGACATTGCAATGCAATGGGCTTGTGTGCTTCAGAAATATAGCCTTGAATTTCCTACATAGCTGAAGGCAGTTCTAGCACCAGCTATTACGTGATGTTATTAACTTAGACCCTGATTCAGCAAGTGCTGTAATGAAACTAAACTCATGCTTAGGTTCATCCCTGTTCAACAAAGTCCCGCTGCACAACTGAAAAATTCAATCACAGCTTTTGTGTTCCAGTAGTTATTGCTCACCAGAACCAAGATTGCAAATGGTACCTGTGTTATTTCTAACATGGCTCAGTTTCCTTGGTTAGTACCTTTAGGAAGAAGCCCTAACCCCAGTGTCCAGCTTAAAAAGATCAAACCCATACCAGATCTCCACCTCAAAACCAACCAAACAAAAACACCCCAAATAAAATTAACAGCTTTAGCCTGACATAAAGGATGCCAGATTATCAGAATTGCAGAAATACTCTCTGGTAGAGCCCAATGAGAACTTACAGGTAAGTGAGCAAGATAAAGCTAGGCTGCAGAACTGTCCTCCATAATGTGTCAGTGGGAGCAATGCCTACCTCCCCACCTTCCAGGAAAAAATCCTGACTTGTATAAACACAGCCATGCCTGTGAGAGTCAGAAAAAACTCACATGTAGAGAGAGATCCCTTCTAACAGTGATAAAGATCTAGACAGGGGAAATGTTATTTAAAACTAAATTCCTCAAAAAAAACCTCAACACCCACGGCCAGTTCATTTGAGATAAATACTATTAAACTTCTGACAAGTGGCTCAGGACATCCAAACTGAAATGCCTGAAAAGGGTCCAGTTTCCAAGAAATCACTAGTTTGGGATGCTCCCCGGCACTTTTCATGGGTTCCCCAACAACGCCTTCAAGGTGGAGCTCCTGTCCGGTAGGTGGGCTAATTTGGGAAGTGTTTCTTTAGATGTAAATCCCTCATTGGATCTCTCCAGTGGCTGTGCAGCATTCTCATCCTCACAGGCCTCGTACTAAAGCATCATCTGAAGAGTATTCAAAACCTTAGACTGTCCATCACCTCCTATGTAATTGCTAAAATTACCATCTGAAACCCCTCTCCCAAAGTGTATGGCGGTGAAGATTGCAGAGAACACACAAACCAAATGTATAATCCTACCAGAAAACATTTTTCTACCTTCAAAAAAAGTACTCATAGATACCATAGTACCATAGATACCATTCCAACCAGAAACACCTTCATCTTTGGGGAACTAAAAGTTAATTTCAACAAATGCTTCCTGCTGAAGGTAAAAATAAATAAAAGTACTGCGATGGTAACAGAGCTGTGCTTTTCAACAGCCTCTGTATTACAGGTGGTTAAGGCTACAGCTGGTTAAGGCTACAGTGACGTGTTCTCCAGTAAGACGAAAACAAACTTTTTGACATTCAGCAGAAAGATAATGCAGCTCCAGCTTTGCTATGTTTAGCAGTCGGTAACCAAAGCACATCCCCAGGTAAGCACCAGAGGAGTCAGGCATGTGCTTTCCCAGGGCTCCGTTCTATGACCCTGTTTACCTGATGCTATCGCTGTATCCACATTATAACACTTCAAGAGGGAACATAAACATCTTGTACATTAAAATGCTCTTGACTTTTACTAGCAACCTGATTCAGTAGCCCTCAGGGTGCAGTTTCATGACCAGCTCAAGCACATCTTGCCCTTGAAAAGGCACTTCTGCCACTTCCAACCTCCTTTGTGTGAAAAGTCATGCTTGCATTGTTGAAAGCTAATGCTTGGAGAGACATTTTACAAAGATCAGCTTTCAACTACTTTGCCACTCCTGTGCCAATGCAGCAGAGATTGCAGGGACCAGAAGACAGAACTGCCTTCTTTGGTCTTAAACCAGCTACTCGTGGATTGTTATCCTTGGTGGCACAACCTACTGCCTACGATGGCCATCAATAAGCCTCATATGCTCCCTGGTATCTACAGGAAATGGAGGGACGTCAGCTCTGTATCTTGGAGGCTTGTGATTATTGTTAGCATCAGTGGGCTGACAGCCAGGAATTCCACACTGAACCTAAAGCCCTGACACTGAATGATTTTAATAAGCCATTTAATTTATCTCCCAGCTCCTTTTTCTGATAGCATTTAAACCCACATTCCTTTCTTGCTTTCTTAAGCTGTAATTCTTAACGTCATGTAGGCACCTCTCCACCTTTGACCATTGTGGATCCCTTTGTGGGGAGCCACAAAGTTGGAGATTTCCTGAAGCTCATTGCAAGCATATTTTGTACAGCCTCATCATTGCAAAATGCATATTTGTAATTGACAGCCTTCAAACCCTATGCATGATCTGCTGTCCCAGCTTAATACAGTATTCCAATCTCGTGGAACTTCTCATGCAACCACAGGAAAGACAATAGTACCAGCAAACACCTTCTGCTTGTGGAGCACTGTACAGGTGACAGGACAATTTTAGGGAATTAAAACACTACTAAATGCCATGGAGGAACAGTTGTTAAAAGTGGATATAAAGGCCTGTGAAGAGGAAACAATTCCCAGTGTTCAGCATTGAGTTTTATTGCTCCATAAAGTTCAGCCCTGTGCCCCATATGCTGCAGTGTTATCTGAAGAAACTGCATCTACAATCTAATGTTTACATCTATAAATACTTTTATAGCACAAAGGCTGTCAAAGATCAAGGACCTAATTCAGCAACAGACTTAGTTTAATATTAAGCAGCACCTCCATCAACATGATTATTTATCTACTCAAATTCAAGGAACTGCTATGCACTTTGGCCAAATGAGGCCAAAATGGAGGATCGTTTCTGAAAAACATGTTGTGCACAAGTGAAGTCTCACTTGCAAAGAGAGAGAAACCTGGTAGAAATACACTGCTTTCCTACCACAGAAGCATGAAGGGACAGTCATGCCTAATGAAGCAGCAGGGAAGAACAAACTAGGGCTGAAGGTGTGTGGGAGGTGGTGCAGGAAGGTGTCAGCAGCAGTGGGTGCCCACACCTTTCTTCCCAACTCTCCAAACCTACCACAGAGCCTACGGACTGCACTACACTCTGCAGATGATGTCGCAGTGGGGTCTCTAGGTTAGGAATTGGCATCTGGCTGCACTGGAAACAGAAAGAGATAACCAAGAGCCTCTTCATGTGCTACTTCCATAGCTCCCACCCATGAAAGCTTTATTGCGAGTCCAGTACTGCTGACCAGGTCTCACAGCATTCCCCTTTCCTATACAAGAAAATCCTCAGATTTGCTTCCAAATCTGTGCTACATTTATGAGCAATGTACAAAGATATGTCTTCTGAGAAATTCCATGTCATTTCTGTTCCTCAGAAGTCTTATGTTACCATTGTTCAAGAATGAGGGTGTAGAAGACCCTAGGCAGACACACAGATGGAGTTTATTCAGCAAAACGGATGCCTGTTCAGCTCCTTAGCTTTCTTTGTGCTTCTGAGACAAGAGTTTCCAAGGGGCAACTGTGTTCTTGAGAAAAGCAGACTCCAAATTTCACTTTGGGTAGAGCCCTAAGGTGGATTACCCTGTCTTTCTGCCCACCTTCTCTGCATGCTGTAAGCAGCTTACTCACAATATGACAGATTTAGCAAAAGTGACAGTTGCTCGCTGTCCAGTATCATTAGCCTGCCCTGCCACAAGAGCTCAGACAGGGTGCTCCATGCTCCTAACAAAATCAGCTTATTAATAACCATACAGCGTGGCACAGTATTTTCCATACAGCTAAAGCAGTGCTTCGAGCAGAGGAGTTCCCAATTCACACAACCACAGAGATTCAAAATCGAATTTTAACTGAGATGAGGTACAAACAGTAAACAGGTTCAATGGGCTGGCATGTCGGAGGGACTAGGGAAGATAAACATCTGTGCTTGCCTTTATTAATCATCCCTCATTACTTTTATTATTCTGGTCCCTGAATCTGTGAAGGGAATGGTAATCTAATAAAAAGACTACCTGAGTCAATGCAATTCATTGGTCTTCCTTGGATTCAGCTCCCCAAGGAATCAGTATCAGTGCTCCTTTTACCTGACAGGGCTCAGCACCTTCCCCAAGGTGCTCTGTGGCAGCAGGTACAGGCCAGACTGTTCTTCCAGGTAGACAGAGAAGGATGCAGAGGAAGACCTCTGCTTCCTATGTACAGGTGTTTGTCTTACAATGTTAAAACAAGTTTGGAAGTAATTATCTGTTGATTCCTGTAACAAAATACTTCAGCTAGAAAAAAAAATTGGTGGAGTCCATGAGGTTGTTGCCAACAATCACATTTGTAGTAAAGCCTCCCTTTTTATTCTAAAAAGTTCAAGTTAAAGAACAGAACCAAATTCACTGCTGAAATAGACCCCCTACAATTTCCCATTTGAAGCCAGGCAGGCAAGATCATGTTCTGAACCTCTGCCTTCCCTGCTATACAAACCATGGATCTGAATGGCAGCAGCACTTTCCAGGTGACGCAGCCCAGGTGAATGATTTCCCAAAGCTCTTCACAGTAATCCCAAGACCAGGTAATTCTATAATAATTCCAAGTGAAACGCATTTGTTTTAACACACACCTGTGGGAAAAGAACATCCCACTATTTTACAATGAACTCTTTAAAGACATCTCGGGAATTTTTCCAAGAGCTACGCTGAAATGGAAGAACATTTAGTTATTTACTTTAGGGGCTTATTCACATGTTTGGAATAATTCTTGTCCTCTCATCCTCCCAAAACAAAAGCTTTTATTTTCTTTATCAATTTGAGAAACATGGCTCTGATCCTGCCACTGAGGTTTGCATGTGGAGAGCGTCAGTGGCTGCAGATCAGAACTAAACTCTCAGGGCTCAGCCTGCACCAAAGGCAGCAGAGGGACAGGACTGGGAGAGGGCAGGGATCCATCACCCCATCCCAAGGAACTTAAACTGCAAGCAGTGGCTGAGCTGCCAATCAAATCCAGCTCTGAGCCAGCTCTGAGCTAAAGCAAGAAACACAGTCAGGTTTAAGGCCATTTTAATACCCTGAAATAAGCACCAGAGAGTCATTTTACTGCAAAGTGCATCAAATGGCTTTACGTTGGCAAAGTGGGATCAGCACCCATTCTTAGAATGGGTACCAACATCAGGAAGTCAGTGCAAAACTAATGACCCTTGTCTACATCAAAACAACTGTTCATCAAGAAGGAAGTTACTCCTTGGGCAAAGCGTGCCTAGCACTGCTCTTGCTGAGGCATCTGGCTAGTAGGAGTTTTAACCAGGCAGAATTTCCACCATAGAACTCAGGAGAGGTGCTGACACTGACATATCCAGGCAAGTCAGTGATAAACAAAACAAGCCACATCAACCTCCTCAGAGAGCAGCTCATAGAGGACAACAATTGTCCAGTGGAAGAGTTCAGACAAACTGGCAGCAGTTTTGCCAACAGGAAGCTTGCAGTTAGACTGCAAATCCCAGCCCCACACCATGTTGTAATGATATTTTAAATTTTTTTTACCATTTCATAATGGTAATTAAACACAGGCAAGTGCACAGAGAAGTCTGCTTGATATACAGGGCAAGGCTGACCATCTGCAGGCAGCAACCAGGACCCTGCAGGCTCAGCTATGGGGCTCCAAAAGTTACAAAGCCACCAGCACCTCAGTGATCATGTACGAAACACCAGGCAGCTATGTGATCTTTCTCTAGCTATGGTCACTTATGGCAAACCACCTATCCTCACTGATGTATACAATACTTGGGAGCATGCCGCATTGGATGGCCTAACCCCATTGCTGTCTTTGCTGTTCTGGGAACCAGCGATCTTCCCCCAAATGACAGGGTGTTTCTGCAGCACAGAGAAGCCACCTCTCCTGCTGCAAAGATAGTTATATGCCACACCTCGCACGAAGATGAGATTTCATCAGCTCATTTCCCCTCCTAGGGTCTGAGTCCTGCACACAGTGGTTGACAGCCCTGGCTGCCCCTGCCACACCCCTCCTGGGTGCCTGAGTGGGGGAACAAAACATCAGTTCGGCTCCCTGCAAAACTTCTGCAACACAGCAGAAGCCCTAGAAATGGGGAGATGCAAAAGAAATGGCCACAACACAGCTGAGTGCTCATCACCCCAAAGATCCAGCATGGCAGCCAGTCCTCGTGCAGCTCCCTTGAGTGTGGAGCAAGAGACTGCCCTCAGGTTAAGTCCCCTGTGCTTACACCCATCTCCTTACACAAAGGCCACACAACCAGCCAGGGACCAGCCAGATCTATGGGACCACTGGACTCAAGCACAGCAAGAGAAGGAGAACAAAGATGAAACAGGATATAGGATGTGGGCCCTGGCAGGCTGCTAATCCAGCTGAATATTGCAAGGAACAAATGCAAAGCCAAAGTGACAGGAATTGTGGCATCAAGTGCCTTTTAGATGATAACAAAAAAAGTCTAAAAACTGAGTACAAGAGATTCTCAGTCCCAGGGGAATATGAGCCTGTATGTCAGACCAACCAATTTTTTGTTGCACAGTTCATTTTAGGACAATGCTTACCCTCACAATGCCAGTCCCACGGCCTGAGGCTGCTCCGGATTCAGACACCTGACTGTTCAGGAATAAGCATTTCTGTTTGTGAATAATTCAGAACCCTTGCTTATTTAGGTTCATTTGGGCTGTGTTTTTTGCTGTTGGAATCTTTTGAGCTCACAGCTGCCTGGGCTGTGGATGCACAGCCCCTCCCCACAGCCCTTCCATCTCTGGAAGGGAACCAGTTCCCACAGTAACTCCCAGGTACTTGAAGCACATACAGCACTTACAGTGCAAACACAGCTTCCACAATACAACCCTGAAAAGCTCAGGCATTCCTTTTGTTCATCTTGTTGCAACCCAAGATTGCTTTCTACTCTGAGATGCACATTCGACAGTAGCTCCACGAGAGTGCTACACATATGAGTAACTCTTCCATGACAGTGGCAAGCACATCCAGACCTATAGTACCAGTCTTAAAAATAGACATGGATATCCAGCACTCATGGACACAATCATCCAGCATGCACTCATCAGTCAACACGAACATTTGCGCTCGGCAAACATAGCAGCTGTGCTGCAAACAGGTACAAGTCTGCAAGTGCAAGAAACAAGAGCAAGTGCAAAGAATAACAGCAAAGCGCCAGCAAGTTACATTCTGACTAGTATCAGCATCCTGAACCGTTTAATATAAAGCATTTCACTGCCTGAGCACAGCCTTCTCTCACAAAGTATTATTAGCACTATAAAAGGAAAGCCATTGTGGCTTAAGCACAGCTTATTTTTAATTGCATTTCAGACATGTGAGGGGAAAACAGACAAACAGCATAGACAAATTACAGAGCTGTTTCACAAAGTAGCAATACCCTAAAATTATCTGTTTCAAGCAAGGTGCTGAGTGGCCATATTTGCTAGAGGTACCATTACATGCAGCCACATCTCAGTCATTAATGCTGGAGCCCCTGTTCAGCATTGTACATACTGACACCTGCATGTGCACCCCAACACACAGCCCCCCCGAGGAATGTCCCTGACTTACCCTTCAGCCAGCCAGCAGCCCCAAACCCTCTGAAAGCTTCTGCAGAAGAGTTGACAGAGTTTCACCTCGTTACCCAGCGAGGGTGTTATATAACTGGCACTGTTTCTGCAGGCAGCGAGGATGCACCCTGCACACATCCCTCTCCTTCCCATCCCAAACAGACACATCTCCTAACAACAGCCGTGCTACAGCCAGCCAGGGGGGTAAGGTGGGCTACAGTGTACTTGTGGAAAGCAAAGCTAATGGTTTCAAAGAAAGTTCAAAATGTGCCTGACGTTTAAGAGGCATTGCTACTATGAAAGGAAGCGGTGCAATGGTATAATGTTCCTTAGCCCACTGAAAGCAGCTTGGCCTAGATCTTCCTGTACCATTTGATGTGACCATTCATGCAAACAGGAGTAAAACTTTCTCTTTGCCTTTAATTAAGCAACAACAACAACAACAAAAAAGTTACACATACAAAAGACCTTTTTTTCCTGTCATCTGGGTCTTCTGGGCTACTGTCAGACGGAGAATATGCAGGAATCAGCCCCATTGATTAAACTATTATTAGCAGTAAACAAACAGATGTGCTTAGCCAAAGACAGCCCCATGCTCTGTATTCAGGACTACATAAATAATGGGGTTTTTATGTTACCAAAGGCTTATTTGTTTTTTAGCAAAGAATTCTTCAGCACAGTGTGCAGAAGCAAAGCATACACTGGTTTAATATGCTGTAACTAATATGAAGAAATATAATGTTATTGCCTCTGCTCTCTTCCCACAGACTAAACCTCACCAGCTTTCATAAGACTGTGACCAGTTCCTGTATCTGTAATAATCTTAAACAAAACATGGCTTGTAGTTATTCAGGACATTCTGGTGTCCGTAAATCACTGGCAGACACACTATGCAGCGCACAAATGCAGAGGGGCTATAGCTTTAGGACAGACATAAAACTCTTATGTAAGCCATAATCCTCTCACAGACTCCTTATTCAGTGATTTTAAGAATGGTGCCATAGAAGCCTGCTGGCATCCTAGTGGCTTTCAAGCAATTTGAAATGGGGAGACTCCCATCCCAGCACAGACCCCTCCCTGACACTGGTGCTACCGTCAGTACCCAGACCTACCTTGCAGGGTTTGGGTGCACAGAGTATTGCTGTTCATCAATATTTTGGTCCTCCGAAGTGCTGCTGCTGTTGCTCTCTGTGCTGAGTGAATCACCAGGATTAAACTCCTGCAGAGTTCACTGAGGCTAACGATAATCAAGTTAAATTTACACTATATGATCAGAGTTTAATTAGGTACTGTTATACAAGTCCTATTAATTACGGTGGTAATACCCTTATGAAATGCAGATGCGAGGGTGGGGCTGTGGTCAGAGAGGGTTTGGCTTCAGATGAATTCAGAAAAAAGCCCCATTAAAATGCTCTGTGTGTACATTCAGTTACCTGCTTTGCCTCTGTCAGTGCTCAAGATGAAACAAAAAGCTTTAAAAAGATTATAAGCCTAAAAAATGTAATAAATATAGAAGATTAAAGACCTCCTGCATGCTACGCTATCACTTTGTATTTACACCAAGAAGCAAGAATTCAATTTTAAATCCCAATGAGACACAGTCATTATTAGCTTGCTCTGCTCAAAATCCTATACAGAGACGTTCCAGGTGATAGAAGTAATCTATTTTTCATAGAGATAGAAATAGGCAGGTCTTCCTAATATTAAAAAAAGTAAGTTTCTCTTTTCCTCCCCTAACTTGCTCCTCTGGATGACCTGTTGGGTCAGGGCAGATGCCAGCTTGTGCTGGCATTTGCTTTGTACCATCACAGCCTCCCCTGGGACACGGACCCACATACGCCCAGGTGCCTCCTCTCCATGTCCCTGCAGCACTTGCAGGGCATCAAAAGGCTGTGGGGAGAAGCAGCTGATCTGAACCCCTCTGTGAGCTACATCACCTGGAAAATGGAATGTCTCTGCCAACAGGGTGCAGCCAGGAAAATGCTGGATCTCAAGCGCAGGAGCAGGCTCCAGGTTTCAGCAGGCAGCAGTAGATGCGTTAGGAGACACTGCACAGTGTGACATTCTAAGCCCCAGAATAGGTCTTTGATTCTGCTAAATATTCCCTGAGGTAGTCCATAGAAAGAGCAAAACTTGTGCCACATGGCTCTCATTAGCATTTGCTACACATGCTATTGGATGGCTTTAGTGAAACCTGCCGGAGACTGTGTGCTGTTACTGTTACTCACATAGAAACACCAAACCCTTGCACCCACATGGTCACAGACACAAGTGAAGGTCTCTTCTTCAGTAAGTAAATCAGCAAAACAGAGCGTGGCTTGTTAGACAGAACAGATGCTGTTCTTGAACAGACACCTGTATGAGCCTGCCGTACCCAGGTTCCCTCTCTGCAAAGTGCTTGTGCAGCCACAGGAGAAGCCTGGGCACTTTGCCATTTCTGCCACTGCAGTTAATTTAATTAAAACCCCAAAAGATGGGAAGCACAGTTCCTTCTTCCTGTAGGATTTGTCACCCTCTCCCCATCAGACAGCAGCAAACAAGCATGCCTCAGCAGTCCCACTTAGCACAAAACACATGTAAAAGCAGCAGAATTTTACAGTAGGTTGTACTAGACATTAATTACCAAGCCCTGCCAGCTATAATTATCTCGTTAAGTTTTGGCTATAGACACTATATTGGCCTTTTATAAAAAAGCCTGGAGGATACAGCCACACAGGATCCAGGAGGAGAGTCCAATTCCTGAGCGCACTCTAAGTCCCATCCCACCACTGCAGACAGTCAAACTGTACATGGAGTTATTTTGACCAAATGGCAATTTCAAAGCAGCCTGCACGGCCGTGCATGCATATTCAAATCTCCCTCTCTGTCCCTCAATGGACAGCTCTCCTGGGGATACACAGGAACTGAGGCAGGAGAGGAAGATGGTGGTTTCTTGACAGTTCCTTGCTCTGAAGACAGACTGAGATTGGCTTTTGGCCCATACATTTCTCTCACAGTCCAGGTGTGACTCCTTTAGAAAACCCTTTATCTCCCCCAGACCTGTGAGTTTAGCCAAGACTATGAAAGGATCTCTGCTTTTCTGGAAGGATAGGGCTGGCAGAACACTTCAGATCCCCTGCTGAGATTTTTGCTTGATTTAGGCACAAAGGACTCACTACTCCCCCTCATTCCTTGTGCATTCCTGGCTACAAAGTATAGGTGGGACCAGGACATCGCACAAAAGGGATACCGTGAGGACCTCCACATCCTCATCTCGGCATTGCAGTGCTCTGAGGAGACAGGCATCAGGCTTTGGCCAAAGCCTTCAGCCCTTTTGCTGTAGTTGTGGCACTTCTTTTGTCCCTCACTGCTGAGAACGGCACTCGTGGCACACTAATGGGAGCACAGCAGTGCTCCTGCAGCAAGGCTTTGATTTAGGAAGCAGAGGTGCTCAGCCCGCTCTGCTCTTGCTGATGTAGTGACCTGGTTTTGTCAAGACTATTTTTCTCCTTTCATCTTTGATGTCATTTTGGAAGGCAAGTCATAAGAATTTCATGAAGGCATTGACTCAAAAGTTGGACTAAAACAAAGCTAATCACAATACCATTATAAATGAATGAGGTGCAATTTCCCCTTAGAGGATTATTACACTATTTAGGGTTCTAGCACATTTATTTCCATAGTTCAGTAATCACTTTCATGCTTCTCATTGGAATATAATCCACTTATATTTTAATGTAACGAGTTACAAGGATTATCAGCTCATAATAAATATACTCATCCCCCAAAGCATTTAAAGAGCCCCTACACTTTGTAAAGAAGATATTGTTTAATAAGCAGACATCTACAAATGAAAAAGGAAACTAATACTGTGTTATATGGAACACCATCAAACTGCAAAATACATGCTGCTTAAGTTACTTTTCTGTGAAATTAAATATTTTTCAGCACACAGATTTTTACTTTGAAATTACTTTTGTCATGAGAAGGCTTTGGAAGTCTCTGAAACTGCCTTTTGCACTGGGAATTTGTTTACCTTGCAGTTTTAAATTTGGAATATTTCAGTCAGTTCATGCACAGCACTACATCAAACAAACACATCACTTACGGAAATCAAATTAATGAAAGCTGTCAATACCAGCCAAGGGAAATCCACCCAGAAGAAAACCCAGCCTGACTTGCACTAAGGTCAGTCCTAGAGCTAAAGTGCCCATGAAACCATGTCTACTGAAGCCAACTGAAATCCACTCTGTGAGAGAATTATAAAAATCTCTATTGGCCTACTGACCTGCCGTGAATTACAGTACTTTTCTCTTACAGTTGTCTGGAGATGGGATGGGAGAAAGTAAATACTACCTGTCAAACTAGACATTCCTTGCCTACTCACAGAGCTGCCCAGCATATTTTTGGCAGAATTCTCAAGTAAACTTCTGGTGCTCACTGCACTTGCAACCATAATCCTGAGTGAGTTGTTAAGGCAGAAGTGAGTTACCCTCTGCAGCCTTCAATCTCTGAGCTTCAACACATAGTTCAACTCCCCAGTTCTGCCAGTGGTGGTGTTTTTCTTCTCCCTTCCTTATGCTGTATCTGCTCAAAGTATTTTTCTCCATTAGAAAATGTGAAACTGATGGTCTAGGTTGCTTTCATCTTTCATTTTTGCTGATGTATGTTCTCTTAACCCTTTGCTGTACAGATCAGTCATCTGCACTTCTGCAGGTTCACCTATTAAGAACTCCATTCAAAGAAGCACACTTGCTTTGGAGAGTTCCAGGAAAAGAGAAGTGCTGCAAAAGCTCAAAAACTCTTTTAACAGGAATCCATAGATAGTCTGGCTTAGAGTTACACAGAAAGAGGCTTTTAGGTCTGGCTGGCAAAGAGAAGAGACATGTCTATTGTGCAGCTTCTGCAATTACAGCCCATCCCTCCACCCTAGGGAAAGGTGAAGGCAGGAGATAGTTATGTGTGAAGTTTTTATTGTTTCTAGAAAATCAATCTCATGAGTCTTTTCTTAGTTAAGTACCAATTATCCCAATATCTGCAAGGCAGTGTTTTCTGTGCAGTGTCCAAACAGGAACAAGTCAATGTACAGGGTGTAAATTTCTTTCTGGAAAGCTTCTTCTTTTGTGATACCTCTGATTTCACCAGAAAGAAGTACTTGGATGCCCAGAAGACTTTTCTCAGTTAAAAAAGTCCAATGCAAAATCCACAGCTTTGCAGAGAAACTGGCTATTTTTCGTGCAGTGAACTGTATTAATAAGGCTCTATTTCCTCCCAGCTAAACCCTGTGGTCCATCCACACAGTGGAGCTGCAAGGCCATACTTCATTTTAGCTTTAAACAAGCTTCTCTGCATTAATGTGGAGTCAGTTCCAGCTAAGGGTGTCTCCTCACCACATGAAGCTTCAGCAGATACACTGACCACAAATACCTGCACCCATCCCCATCCTCCACACTCCCTTCTTAGTTAGACCAGGACAACCATTTGCAGGACTGTTTCAGAATGAAAATAGAGGGTGTTTTTATCCTAGATCAGTGTAGAATCTCATACATCCTGATACTCTCCATCTGCAGGATTAACAGGCCCAAAGACAAAGCATTACAGGTCTCTGCTTTCTGCAGTCTCTTCATGTATTGGAACCACAAACCTTCTGGCATCATCATGAAGACTTACAAGCACGCCAGACTAGGATGACTGTAAGTGTGAGCAATGAATTAAATCTAATGCTGTTTTCTTCACTTAGGAAGCAAACTGTAAGGCTCCTTAATGCCCAATGAAGCAGTTTTACTGCGGGAAGGAATCTTCCTCTTGTGAACTCCATGGTGAGGTACACACAGGCTGCCTTTTAATACAAACACAAAACTCACATTTAACTTACTAGCTGGGGGAGGAATACAGATGAAGGTTGGATGAATCTCATGAGTCATCCTTTCTGTAGGAGAAAAAGCAAGCTTGTCTCAAAAAATCAATTCATTTGTTTCTATTGTGTATTGGAGATAGAAGTACTTAAATAATAGGAAGATTAATAGAAACACTTCAACCAATTGTTCTAGAAAAATGAAAAATAGCTTTTGCATTATGAAAGAATATTCTTTAAATACAGAGAAATAAAACATTTCAAATGAAACAATGTTTTGGGAGAGGGAGACAGATGCAGATTAGTCATGCTTGAGTGTACTTTCCCAAACAATACACTGCTTAGAGCTAAGACTAAGACATGCACATGCCCCAAGGCACACATGAAAAAATAGAGTCTGTATATTAGTTTAATTCTTTTATCATTTGCTCACTGCTGTATTTTTCCAGTCTCATGCTAAGCGTTACCCTGGATAGCATCACATGCATATTCTGCATCCTGACCACTGAACCCATACCCAGCTGAACCTTGTGGGCAAATGAAGGGATGTGCTCTTGAAGTGTGACACAGGACAAAAGCCCAGCACCAGGATAATGGAATGGCACCGTTCAAGTGCAGCACTCCAGTGGTGTGCAAATTTCAATGAGCCATTTTTTTTACTTTAAGGTTTTAGACATGGAAGGAAATGATGAGGCAGAGAAAAGGTATACCCGAAAGAAACACAGAAAAGTCTAAAGCCAGCTGAACAATGGCAAAAAAGTCCTGAAACAGGGGTTTAATGGAATATTTAGAAGAATTGACAAGGAAGGAAAGCAAGGGCTACAATGTCTGCAGACTTTGAAGAGAGCATCAAGCTGTGCAAAATTAGGTAACAGTCCAGGTATCCACTGATTCAAGTTCTCACCAGAACCAACCCCTAGAAAATCACTGTGGATGGGTGGTAGTGAATAGCAGATATTGCTGGCAGAGCAGTGGGTAAAAAAATCAAGTTCCAGTCCCTTCTCCCATCACCCTCCAGTTCTGACCGCGTGATCTGCCATACCCAGCTAAGTGAATCCCTTTACCTCTCCAAAGGTAGATGTGCCATAGCTTCAAGACCAGGTCCAGTGACCCCAGGAGTTATCCTGTACTAACTGCACTGAACACCTCTCTACTTCCACCTGGACACATTTGCTGTGTTTGTTGGCAATGCCCCTTCAGCCAGACTGATCTTGTTGTATGGTGACTTCTTCAGGACAGGGACCAGCTCTCCCTGTGTGCTCATAACGACTGAGTGCAGCTGGATCCTATCTTGTTCTCTGGCAATAACTACAAGAAGAGCAGGCAGCACATGCAAGGCAAGTGGTATCTGGATACTGTACAGTGCTGCCACATATAACATTCTGTGATATTCACCTTTGTTTTTAGCACAAAAGGAATATGCAGTGTATTCTGGAGAGGCAAATCCATCAACACCACCACCAGTTTTATCAAAAAGCTCTTTTTTTGGCTAAAGCAGCTTAAATTTGTAACAAGTCTCAAAAGCCTCATTTAAAGCAGAATTTTTTTCCTGAGGAAGTATTACAGACAGATTGTGTTTTTCAAAGACTGTTAAGAGTAAATGATGGCTTTATACTGATTTCCCAGTGCCAGGAATGCAAATGAGAAAAAGAAGAGTCAGTTGACATCCTGTTACTGATGCGTAAGTCTTCTTACCCATCCAAACCATAGCAGTCCTGGCACAGTTCCCTCCAATACCTCATTTTCTCCATTTCAATTATCATCTGATTTGGAACCAGTCCTTACTAATTCTCCAAAAGCCAAGACTGGAGCAAGGGGACTTCCCTTATGATGCAAAGCCTCAGCTGCTCTTCAGAGGAATCTGGAGCACACTGGCTTCTACAAACACACCAGTTCCTCTTACTGGTCAATCAGTCTGTACAGGAATCTCTGAGATGAGCAAACTGCTGAGTTTGAACTGAAAGAAAACTGTCTTGTCAGAATTCAAGGAGACAACACAAAATAAAGTACTCTCTCTACTTTACTAGTCAGTCAGTTCACATATTATATCCACACACAGATGTGATAAACGGAACTCATGCTTATGTAATCAGACACATTATTGTATTGCTTCATCTTTAACTGAATAGAACTGTAGCTAATTAGTTCTGGTGCTCTGCTGAATTACCTGCTGAGATGAATTACCTGTTCACTTTTTGAATGAAGTCCATAAAAAGCACACACAAATAATTTATTCCATCAAATTGCAATTTGGATCATGCAGTTAGAGCACAGCTGACCTGAGGTAGAAAGTTCACAAGCCACTCCGCTCACTTCCAAATGAATCCCTTGCCTAAGCTTGATATAAAGCAAACACAGCATCTTAGTATGGGGCAAGCATCTTGAAGAGCCACATCCATCACATATTCCCGAGGGGGTCTCTAAGACTTCCTTACCAAAAGGCTCAATGTAGTTTTCTTTTAAGGCTGGAGAAACGAAAGCAGCCTGGATCCCACTGCCAATGATACTCAGTGTACTTACATGTTCTCGAGTCCTGTAATATGCTAAAATAAAACTACATTTGACTGCAGAGTTGGACTGGTCTGAACCTAATAAGCATCTGACAACACAGAAACCTGCTGCTATTTTGGTGTTGTTGATTACTCCTCCTGAAGGCCCATGACAAATAGATAACTGACATAGGAATTGTCTATAGAACTGGAAACCTTTTTCCTCTTGAAATGATGGTTTTCATGCCTTAAGTATCAGAGCTGATAGAACAAACAATTCTGAAAATACATGAGTAGGAAAGCAAAATACCCACCAAGTGTTATAAAAACTTCATCTCACCCTACAAAGTTCAACATAGTCTTAACTAGGGATCACAATAGATATCACACTACAGGAAGTATTTGCTTCCATGGAAAGCACTCACTAAGGAAAGGCAAAGAGGGAAAAGTACTAAAAGGAGTGAGTGACTTGCTGCTGTTTACAGAACTGTAACAGGTTAGAAATAAATGCTAGATAAGAGTAAAGGAACTGGCTTAATGTAACAGATCAGTCATTACCATATAGAAAGAAGCCATTATAATTCAATTATAAAAACCAAGAGCCAGCTTTCACTTAGTAAAACTGGGAGCTATGTTGAAGCCCCTAAGCATTAAAGCCAGCAGCGGAATCTCTATTAAACACAGGATTCAGTGTTTACCCAAGTCTCAGGGATACTGCGCTAAACCTGCAGATGATGAGCTACAGCCACTCCACATTTAAACACAGGTAGCTGCACCTAACACAAACAGCCATCAAAACAGTTTCAGCACCCAAATCAAGATCACCTGTGGTTTGGATTTTTTGGTGAGAGCATACTTTGAAGAAAAAAACATTGTCTTGCAGACACAACACGAGTTTGTAGAGGAAACTCTATGATCTATTATAATGCTTCACATTAAGAATCACTCAACACTTGCTAATTCTGTAGGAATTATTCTAGTGAAAGGCTCAAAGTGTGATGTGGTTTGAGGGCAAAGTAGGTTCTCCTGTCTTCTCTATCAGACACTAAACTACCTACACATCAAAGACTTACTCCCTTGAAATAAGCAGCATTTCAGCTGTGAAGCCAAACTTCCAGCTGCTCTCTAACATCGGCAGAACCGCATTAATGGCTCAAGCATGCTAAGAGAAACTGCATCTTGAGGATGAAGAACTGCAAAGGTACTAAATGTCTCCTCCATGGTGCCTGCAGCATGGGCCCACACCCACAGCAGTGTTTGTTCTTAATCTCTGACTGCTATTACTCACTCATAAGTCATTCTTCAATTAAAACCAGTTTTAATTAATAACATACCTCCTGTGCCTAAGCCCTCGGCCATTTCCACTAAAACTTTTAAACCACAGTGTCTTGTGTGCCAACTAAAAGCATCAAGAGCCTTTTTGCAGGCCTGTGAGCAGTTTATACTGTTTTAAGAGCATAGTTGTAGGTAAGCACCTGATCACTCCTCCAAACAGTGGGCATACAGGGGAATCATTTCAGCAAGAACATCCCATCCAAAGTCAGTAGGACAAAATGGTTGTGAAGCGTGACAGCAAACCAGCACCAAAAAACCTCAGTCCCAGACATTCAGACAGACAGTCACCAAATTAACTACTCAACTTTCCTAGCTCTTCACTCTGGGCATCCTTCTGCACAAAGCTTCCCAGTCAGTATCCCTGCCTTTTGAAACAGGACCTCGACTGGCTCACTCTCGTGGTTGCAAAACTGGGAGACCAGCACCTAAAAAAAAGCTGCTTCCACCTTGTTGTGGTTTTAGTAATGGGGAGGGGGCCATAAAGATGGCTCCTGTGAGAAGCTTCTGGAATTCTTCACCATTTCCAGCAGAGCCAATCTCTGGTGGCTCTGAAGATGATGGACATGCCACTGGTCATGTTTGGGCCAATTAGAAAGGTTGGTTACGCCTCTGTGATGACATATTTAAGGAAAAATCAAAACAAAGTGTGCACGCAGCTGCTTTTAGTTAAAGGAGGAGGATGTGAGAACATGTGAGGGAAAACAACATGGAGACACCAAGGTCAGTGGAGAAGGAGGGAGAGGAGGTGCCCCAGGCTCTGGAGCTGCGATTCCTCTGCAGGCCGTGGTGAGCCCATGGTGAGGCGGGGTGTCCCCCCTGCAGTCCATGGGGTCCATGAGG